>JASZXT010000424.1:0-23494 GCA_035521555.1 Lecanoromycetidae sp. Uapishka_2
ATCCTCCCCCCTTCCCCCCTTCTGCACACGCCGCACCCAATAATTAATCCCACAACTCGCATCCTCACCGCCTTCGAGCCCGTACGGGTGGAAAACTCTCCGTTCGCTGAGAATGGAGACTTGCACCGGAATGCGGAATTCGATATCGCGTACCACGCCCTCGCCACCGCGGTGCTGGCCTTTACCCGCACTTCCCTCTCGGAGGCTGAATTCGCGCAGGATGACGGGATAGCGCCGCTCGAATACTTCTGCGTCTGTGATGCGCGTGTTTGTCATATGCGTGTGCACGCCACTTGTCCCGTCCCACGTCGGGCCTGCGCCGGAACCGCCGGCGATGGTTTCGTAGTAGCCGAAGCCCTTTGTGGCCTGGCCTTGCTCTTTGGCGTTGCCGCCGAAGCCGAAGGTGAGGTTGTTGCAGTCGCCTTGGCTGGCGGCGCAGGCGTTGAAGCAGCGGAGGATGACGTCTGTGACGCGCTGGGAGGTGAGTACGTTGCCGCCGACGACGGCGGCTTTGTCGGAGGGGGAGAGGAAGGATTTGGGTGGGATTTTTATGTGGATGGGTTTGAGGCAGCCTTGGTTGAGGGGGATGTCGTCGGCGATTAGGGAGCGCAGGCAGTAGATTATTGCGCTGTAGGTTACGGCTTCTGGGGCGTTGGTGTTGCCGTAGACTTCGGGGCCGGTGCCGGCGAAGTCGAAGATTGCTTCGCCTTCTTTGGCGTCGATTGTGATTTGAAGCTTGATTGGGGAGCCGTCGTCCATGTAATCTGTTGCACTTAGATTTCTGCCTTCGAAGCGTTTGCTTACGTCTTTGAGGAGGTTTCGAACGCTTAGCTCGGCATTGTCTTGGATTTTTCGCATGTAGAATTGGACGACGGGTTCTCCATAGTCGGAGATGAGGGTGCTGATGAGGTTGATCCCTTTCTGATTTGCGGCTATCTGAGCTTTAAGGTCGTTCAAGTTATCGGAGAGGCAGCGCGTGCCGCTACAGTCGGGGTATTGGGCTGGTTCATCGTAGAGCATCTCAACGACACGCTTTTCGTTGAAGTGTCCTTCTGATACGAGTTTTTCCGACTTGATGGCTGCGCCCTCTTGGTAGAGTTCGCGGGAATGCGGAGGCATTGAGCCAGGGAGAATGCCACCAATGTCTGCATGATGAGCCCGTGATGCAACATAGAATACAATCTCCTCTCCGCTGAACGATGGTGTAACGACGGTGATATCAGGTAAATGCGTTCCGCCAAACTCTGGGTGGTTTGAGACAATAACATCTCCCGGCTTCAGTTTGCCTGTCCAAATCTCGGCTTGGGTACTGACGCAGGTGGACATGCTACCAAGATGGACTGGTAGGTGGGGCGCATTTGCAACAAGCCCTCCAGTCGAGTCAAACAGAGCACAGGAGTAATCAAGTCTCTCCTTGACATTCGTGCTGACGCTCGTTTTCTGCAATGCTCTACCCATCTGCTCTGCGATAGCCATGAAGCGATGAGCGAAGATACTCAGCATAATTGGATCAACCTCTTTAGCATTGACCTTCTTGCCTTGACCTTCCTCTTTGCCAATGTTAATCACCACATGCGTCTCGATTACTAGGGCTGTTGCACCCGGGGTGACAATTATCGTCTGAGTGCCGTCGGCTAAGACTGCTGGACCTTGGACTTGATCACCCACATTGAGGTCTTCGAGCTTGTAAATTGGAGTCTCCTGACGGCCCCCTTCGAAGTAAACTTGAGAGATACCATACCGCTTGCCTTCACCCAGGTCCTTAGGCGTGATCTCTTTGAGCTGCATGTCAACAGTCTTGTCGAGCCCTTCGAAGCTCTTACCAATGCCTCGGGCGCGAACATCGTCTACAATGATATCTCGATCTGGTAATGTGAAGCCAAATTCTTGTTCATGTTGCTTGATGAACGCCTTTCCAAATGCCCAACGATCACCATCGAAGTAATTTTTGGCGTCCTCTTCGCTCGGCCTGACCACCATCAAAGCAGATTCAGTGCCTCTGTACCGCATATTGAGGTACTCTTCGAATTTTATACTGTTCTTGTCGAAGCCTTGTTCTTGAAGTTTTGCAGTTGATTTGTCTATGAGCTCGTTCATAGTCTTCTTGAGCTTATCAATCACATCACCTTTGTCGGACCAGGTTTTTGAATCGGGTACTTGACTCTCATCAACCACGTCAGCCAAAGCCATTCCATATGCTGACAGGACAGACGAGTATCTGTGGACCAGAATTTGGCGAATTCCCAGACTTTCTGCAATAGCTACGGCATGCTGACCACCCGCCCCACCAAAAGTAGCTAGCCTGTGTTGCGAGGTATCATGGCCTTTGGCTTCAGTCAATGATCTGATTGGCCTGGTCATTGTCTCATTCGCGATTTTGATGAATCCATATGCAACTTCATCTGGAGTCATTTCCTTATCTTTATTACCGCTAGCAACTTCCTTATTTATCTCATCTGCTAACTCGTGGAAAAACTTCTCGCTGGCTTTCTCATCTAAACCTTGATCTTCAGATTTGCCAAAGATCTTGGGAAAGAAGTCTGGCAGAAGTCGACCCAAGAAAAGATTCGCGTCTGTAACAGTGAGCGGTCCACCTTTACGGTAGCAAGCAGGACCAGGTTGGGCGCCCGCAGATTCTGGCCCAACAACGAAGAGGCCGTTGCGGAAGAAAAGACGAGATCCGCCACCAGCGGCAACAGTATTGATATCAAGTTGAGGCGACTGGATGGTCACGCCTGCTGTGGTGGTCTCAAAAACATGCTCATATCTTCCAGACCCGTAACGACTTACATCTGTGCTAGTACCGCCCATGTCGAATCCAATCACTGGGGTCTTGGTGTTTGCGTCATATGAAGTCAAAGCATAGCCTACAACTCCTCCAGCAGGGCCGGACAAAATAGCCCGTAAACCAGAAAAAAGATCGACGTCGACCAAGCCACCGTCAGATTGCATGAACTCGCAACGGGCGCCTTTGGCGCCTTTCTCTTCTTTGACGCTTTCAGTACCCAAGCCACCCTCGAAGCCTGCCTGAAAGCCCGCGATGTACTTCCTGATGGCAGGTGTAAGATACGCATCTGCACAGGCCGAAGTAGCACGGGGGACGAGCTTGATCATTGGCATCAATTCATGACTCAAGCTTACGTGCTTGAAGCCGATTTCGTGGGCCAACCGCCCAACTAATGCCTCATGATCTGGAAAGGTGTAACCATGGACGAGACAGACTGCAATACTACGGTACCCATCATCATAAAGCTTTTGCAATTGCGCTTTTACAACGTCTTTCGACGGGGTTTTCAGAATTCGAACTGCTTCGGACGATAATCCACGTACAAGACCTTCCTCGGCAGTCGAGTCCTCTGTCTTAGTGATGTGTCTTTCGGGATCTTCAGCGTAGTCTTCGAGGGTCACTCTCTCATCAACCTCAATGACGTCCCCGTAAAGTACTTCCGGCTTTCGAATGGCAAGGTCGAAGATTTTTGGTCTTGACTGATTACCAATCTCGAGACAGTGTTTGAAACCTTTTGTGACAACCATAGCTATCCTCTCACCTTTTCGTTCAAGCAACGCATTGGTGGCAACAGTCGTACCCATACGTATGCTTTCGATCTTCGACGTGTCCAAAGGCTCTCCACGTGGTACCTCTCTGCCCGTGAACTTGGAAAGCAATCGCCGGATCCCCTCCAGAGGAGCGTCATCGTAGTTGGAAGGGTCTTCAGATAGGAGCTTAATGATTATGTCATCTTCCATCTTACCACTTCCTGGATTCCCAACGCAATCTGTAAATGTTCCTCCACGCTATCTAAGTTAGCATAGTAGTATGGAAAGCAAGCAAATGACCATATCTCACATCGATGGCTATCCGGATACCTCGTTCCCTTGTGGATGCCATCTTGGGGAAAAGAGAGCAGGATAGGAACAGAAGAAAGTGAGAGATTGTGAGTTTGGGGAACGACAAGCTCTAAGCTGGGATCTTATTGTTAAGTGCAGATACTAAAGAACCACCAAACACCACAAGGCAAGAGCCGTTAGTGGGCTCGAGGAGATCTACATTACAAATCCGCTACGTACAGATGGGGCGTAGGAGACGCCCTCGTCGCCCTGGCACAATGAGAATGACGAAAGTGCATGTTTGGATGACGAAAATGCATGTTTTATTAACAGCAGGTCTAACCGGATTCGTGGCGCTAAAATTTTCCGTTCTTGAACCGCCTGCAACTTCCACCTGGTCAATGGATTTGCACCATGTATCTGAATCCCTCGGCGCGTTCTTGGAAGAGCGAGTACATTATCGATCCGACAGTCCTCCCGTTTCATAAAGCCTTACCCAATTACGAGGAATCGCCCCTCCTTAAGTTACCACAATCTTTCAGCCAGAAGCTGGGCGTCGGCTCCATCCTCGTGAAGGATGAATCGCATCGATTTGGCCTACCAGCTTACAAGATTCTCGGGGCGTCGTGGGGATGCTATCGTACCGTTGCAAAGAGACTTGGGTTGCCGTTGACTACGCCGTTGGAAGAGGTCAAAGAGGTCGCACAGCATGCAAATTACCGAATCTACACAGCTACAGACGGCAATTGGGGTCGGTCTGTTGCACGTATGGCCAAGGTTCTAGGAACTAGTGCTTATTTATACGTTCCCAAAGTCATGATAGAGAGCACGAGACGGAAGATTGCGCATGAAGGGGCTACGGTCATAGTGGTTGATGGGGATTATGATCAAGCGGTTAAGGAAGCTGAGCGTGTATGCCTCGAGACTGGTGGTATTCTGATCGAAGACACCGCTTGGCCTGGATATGAGGAAATACCGCAGGTAAGTCCGCTGTCTAGGGTACCAGAGCCTTCGGCACTGAAATCACCAGTGGGTCGTTGATGGCTACTCAACAATGATGGTGGAAATCGACCAGCAAGCTCAGGCACTGGTTGGAAAGCGGCCTGATCTCGTCGTCTGCCCTGTAGGAGCTGGGTCTCTTGCTCAAGCTGTAGTAGCTCATTTCAAGCATGTGCAGCCTTCTGCAGCCATACTCACCGTTGAAGCAGATACTGCAGCGTCTTTGAAGACAAGCCTTGAGAATGGTCATATAACACCAATACCAACTGAGGATACCATAATGTGTGGAATGAACTGCGGCACTGTATCTCTGCTTGCGTGGCCTTTTCTTCGTGATGGTGTCGATGCGAGCATTGTTGTTACCGATGATGAAGACAGGGTTGCTCAAGATGCTCTGAAGGAAATGCACATTAACATTGGACCCTGTGGTGCAGCCACCCTAGCTGCTCTGACGAAAGCCTGCAAAGAGGGCAAAGAAAAGATCTACATAGGTCCTGACTCTATAGTAGTCCTGCTCGGAACCGAAGCTCCTCGCGGTTCGACGTTGGATACAGCTTGAAGTCAATTGCTCTGTTAGGTACGACCGGTGTATCCTCTCTTCAACCACATGCATCTACAAGATGTGTGTCTGATTATAGTCAAGACTGCTATTCCTATTCAAAAATTGTTGTCAATCTTCGAGATTGAATCTCAGTGATGAAGATCGCTGTTAAAAAGGGTGAGTTGAGCACTCACCTGCGACTGGAACTGTGGTTGGACTGTGGTCGAACTGTCAACTACAATATTGTAGCGCCAGCCAAGGGGTGCAACCTTATACTATGCATCTCACTATTGGGATTATTGTTTTAAAGTTTTATTACTGGAGCATTTGAATATTTTGTGATTTGGGCAGGCTTTCGCCAACATCCTGCCCGTTTAAAGACCTCACTTCCAACACCTGGCCTGGACGTATCCCGCAAGCAGATCTCTACATGCAAAAGGATGTATGAAATTCACAAATTCATCCTCGAGAGTCAACGAGGGTATCGTTGTGAGGGAGAGGTAGAATTGATCTATGATGACTTTACCAACATAGAAAAGCTGTTACTTTCATATATATGATGTACTTGTACAGAATCATAACGATAGCTTGACCGCTCCAATCTCCCCCTGAATATCGCGCAGCTGAAGGCGACTCTTTCTCTCTGAGTAGTAACTTACTCGTAAAGGCTCATGTCCCATGCAGCACCGGGGTCATTCTCCATTCTAGGCACCTGTAACTGAGAGTGATTGATGAATATTTACATTATCAAAGCCAGATGTCCGGCACCTCCACTTGATCTGTTCATTCTACCAGCGAACCTGCCTACTCGAGAAGCACGTGACCTCGCTCTATTGGACCTCCTTGCGCAACAATCTTAGTAGTATGCCGTAGCGGGCACGCCAAGCGCTCGATATTCACCAATTGAGGCCTCGAGGTGCAACACCAAGCTACTTCGTGTACGATGAGATGTCTGGCCCACTTCTTCGTATATACCATTCATCCAGTATATTCACTCTTTTACAATGCTGTTCCTAGCTTCCCCTTTGGATATGTGGGTCAACATCCTTCCCCAAACCCTTACATTTGTTGCTGATTCTGTTGCCAGTCTTGTAGATACACAAGGCCTTCAATTGAGCCACCATGCGGTCTTTGTTGACACGGCGGGTTTTCCGTCAGATGATACACAACGCCATACACACTGAATCACGCTATTGCTGGACGCCTGCGTCAAATTGCCTCCGGGCACGACCTTGCCCCCGGCTTCCTATTGTACCGGAAAGATCTCTGTTTGGGTTTTCTCGCAAGTCGAAAAGACAACCGAAACCAGTCAATTATGAGCCAGGGTTTGAGGCTATGCTTGACCTGAGCAACAGGCTGCGCAAAGGGGAGAGGACACCACCGCACCAGGAACTAGCTCAAGCCTTTGTTGATCTCTTCGGGTCGAAGCAGAGCCATTCGTTGCCATTGGAAGACATACAAGCCGAGCATGCTCTTACGACGCTTGAACACTTGAAGAATGATTACAACGTCGAAGGGTTTGGGTTGACGAGTGCAGATTTGAGGATGGCTTTGAAAATGCTAAGGATTCCTTCGTCGAATGCGCAGTACAGAATGCACAATCAATTGGCAAGGGTCTTATTTGAGGAGTTGAAAAAACGGAGAGAGACATCTATGAACGACGAGGAGCCAAGAAAGGCTCCGGAGAAAGACATCATGCCATTCATACAAGTCATGTCACATTGTGGTGATGCGCTCTATGCTCGTGATTTAGTTGAAGAGTATTGGGGTAGCTGTTTGAAAAGTTTACGTGTTTCGCCATGGTCTTTGGTCCTCAAAGGACTAATACGAGAAGGCAGAAGCGAGGAATTGCAGAAGACCATCGATATAATGCAAAGCCATGAGGTGCCATTTGATCCTCAACTTCATCAACTAATCACTGCCTACTACGCTACTATACAAGGCGATATGGAAATGACGAAACGGTGGTATGAGCATCCTATCGCATTTGGTAAATTGTCGCCGGCACTTGGCGATGATGACATTCTCACGTATGGCAAATTGCCTACAGCCCATACTAATGCTACTGTGCTCAAACTGTGCATAAAAAAGAATGAGCTTGATTGGGGAGATCCAATTTTCAAATCTTTGCTCGAAAAGAACCCAGAAGACAGATGGTCTTGGAATATGATCTTCCAATGGGCAGCTGCGAAGGGTCGAAGTGTTGACGAGATTGAGAGGATGATGCAGGTGATGGTCAGGAGGACTGAGGATAGAGGGAACGCATTGCACCCAGACATAGATACCATCAACGGGTTGGTAGAGCTTGCAAACATGCGGCATGATCCCTACACTGCAGAAAGGTATGTAGCCTTGGGTCAGAAGCTTGGCTTTGAACCCAACGCAAAGACATATCTTCTGCAACTTGACTATCGAATAAAAATTGGTGACTTAGGAGGTGCACGGACTGCTTACGCCCGCCTCCAAGGTGAAGACGTACGAAACAACGAAGATCTGCCGCTTGTAAATAGACTTATTGTCGCTCTTTGCGCGGAGAAGCGTCAAGACTATGATGTTATCATGGGATTAGTGGAAGATCTCAGCGAGCGAAAGGCTCGGTTTGAACCAGATACAGTAGCTGCATTGTCGCTCATCCACCTGAAACGCTCTGAGATGGATGACTTGGTCGACCTGTTGAACACCCATGCCTTTCACTACGGGCTTCAACACCGAGCCGCCATTAGCAGTGTCCTCCTGGCCCACTGCCTAGATACAGCAACTCCCACATCTCGCGCCTGGGACACTTACAACGTTCTTCGACAGACCTTTACCGAAATAGGCATCCCTACTCGCATTACCCTCATGAAGAACTTCTTCACTCGCGATCGCTCCGACATGGCCACCCACGTTTTCGGCCACATGCGCCAGCAACAGATTAAGTCACTTCGGCCCACCGTCTCCACTTACGCCCAGTGTCTCACCGGCATTGCACGCGCTGGTGATGAGGAGTCCCTTGCAACAGTGCATAACATGATGAAGCTTGATAGCGAGATCGAGCCGAATACGCAGCTCTGCAACGCGCTTATGCTTGCTTACAGTGGCTGTGGTAAAAGTGACACTGCCCTAGAGTTCTGGAAGGATATTGTGCATTCGAGAGAAGGACCGAGCTATGCAAGTATTCAAATTGCGTTGAGGAGCTGTGAGAGAGCGCCATTTGGGGAGAGGGTTGCAAGAGATATTTGGGGCAGATTGAAGAGATTTGAGATCGAAGTCACCAGGGAGATCTATGCCGCCTATGTAGGGGCGTTTGCTGGGCAGAACATGTTCGATGATTGCGTCAGGCTGATCGACGAGGCGGAAAAGGAGATTGGGTATAAGCCTGACGCCTTAATGTGAATATCCAGTCAACATTAAGTTGGGTCAATTGCTGATAGTCACTAGCTTGGGCACCTTTTACAACGCTACCCCCAGCGCGACCAATAAGTCCAAGGTCAAGGAGTGGGCTTGGGAGCACTATCCGCAGGCCTACGAGGATCTCCTCAAATGTGGTACTTATCGTATCGTAAAATACGATGAGTATGGCGAAGAGGCTCAATTTGGGCAGCCAGATGCTCTCTTCGATATTGGACCTCTTGGTCGAGACGTGGAAGCTTGAGCGCGGTTTACCTATCATCAATAAGCCTGTCATCGACAGCGACGCTCCAATTTTGCTTGGTGCTGTCCCATGGGCGGACTAGGAGTTCGAAAACACCAGGATCGTTGCAAAAACCTGTGAAGTCTTGCTACCAAGTAGCATACCTAGCTTCGAGATTCATTTGTAACGTAAATATGATCAATTGCCGTACAATGATATGGCCTTGACAGCTCTGAACGCCATCAGCCTAAGCTACTGATACCCTGAATTATCGTAGCTTGGGTTTTGGTGTTTTTGAGTAGCAACAAAGCGGGTTGTAAGCTCAGGAGGGGGCTAGGATATGAGGTGATATATTGGCCACTCAAGGACTGGAATCATATGCGCGAAAGAGAGACGAGAGTGCAAAATCCGCATCGCTAAATAAATGTCTGCTCAGTGCTGGTGCTCTGAATGTGTCATAGAACGAAATGGATGTCCCTAGGATCCACGGTGTGAGCCTTTGACGCTCGTCAGCACTGATCTGTCAAAGGAAACCATCCAGGAACTTTGATGGAGTAATGTGCCACAAGATTTTGCATCAAGATGGACTCCAAATCATAAGTTGGAATATCAAGACAACCTCCAAGACAATACTAGCGTTTGTACTCCCAAAAATTAGCGTCAGAGAATTCTGCTATTAGTCTTTCAACGTGATCAAATGCTACAGCAGACTAATCGAGAAAACAATCAAGACAATTCTTTCAGTGATGCTTAGTGTCTCCCATTTGGATATAATCTACGTATTCTCAATTCTCCTGCTAGTACCTTGGTTAAGAAATGCAATAGTATCCGCCCTAATTCCCTTCGTAAATGTCCCCAGAGCTTTTTCAATCAGGCGATTGATATCTGGATTCGATTTCGCGGCCTTACGCTCTTGCTTATTGACTTTCTGCTTCGTATAGGCCTCTTTAGACTCCGCTAAAGCCTTGGATCAGCTGGATAGATGATTTCAAAAAGAAACGATGACTTACTTGCATTTGTGTTATGCGCAGTTGGGCCCTTGGTCTCCACGGAACGTTTCATTTGCAGCGCCTGTAACGATTTTACACCGCCTGCAGCCTTCATCTCCTCATCCTTACTTGACGATCCATGCCATCCTCCATCCCTTGCAGTCTCTGCATGATGGCCAGCTTATACCATCGTTGTCACTACTCTGCGAAGCGGTGT
Organism: Lecanoromycetidae sp. Uapishka_2; assembly: GCA_035521555.1. NCBI lineage: Eukaryota > Fungi > Ascomycota > Lecanoromycetes > Lecanoromycetidae sp. Uapishka_2. Next base: position 10,188 of record JASZXT010000424.1, read on the forward strand.
CCGACTCTACAGTTGGGTCTGAGTCGTTGTCTGCTTCTTGCGCTGACATAGGCTCTGAAAAGGTCGTTCTTTTGTGTTCCTTTCTTTGGCTTTTTGCTGCTCAGCAAGACCTCCGCTTTCGAATCTGAACCAGATTTGCGCTCGAGAGTCGCCATTGTACGGTATTCTGTCGTAGATCTTGAATAAAAAGCCCAAGGCAAATGGAAGGCGTAAGGAAAACGTAAATACCAAGGCCGCTTTAGAGCTTCCTTATGGAAAAAGGCTCACGTGCGTCATAGTTGTAGATAGTTGTAAGATACTCTCCCTGGCTGAGATCTCTCGACGATGTCGATCTGTGTGAAATGCTCAGGTGAACCCAACCAAGGGACTGACCTGAGACTACGTCCATATGGAGACTACACCTCCCTCACCATTGCTCATTCCTGCCTTCGCGATCCTCGGCGTTTCGTAATTTCCTAGTATTCATGGCTTTGTTCGATATCATCATATCATCCCCGGTGTAAGGTTGCCTTAAGGCCCCTTTCCGCCGCCCCTTTTTTCCCTCCGTCCCCCTAGGGAGGTTAAAGTCACGGTCGAGAAAGCAGGCCCACTTCTTTAATCCCAATTGGTTGCTATTGGTATGTTCCTTCAATTCTTCGATGGAGTTGAGAGAGCTTTTGGGGTGGGATCTGGAGAGCAAAGGTAGTATCGTTTCCATGTACGACGGGATAGCTGATTCTGGCGCACCCAATTCACATTTATGCAAGCTACGGACTTTTCAACATTGTGATTCAGCGTCACAACTGCAGATCGCAGTTGAAAATCGTACAAGTAATTCAACACCGCATTTCAGAGCCCAAATTCAAAATCTTGCAATGCAAGTAGCCCGCCTTGTAGTCTCGAGCATGAATGCGAAACGGTTAGAATCGACGACATTTAGAGAATGCCTAGGATATCGCCATAGTTATGGCAGAGAGGGGCCGTTGTCGCAAGGGTCTTTCCCCAACAAAGACCATGGGCGCAAGACAACCATCATGTTCAGCTGCTTGCGCCAGCGCCATTGCCATCATCAAGAGCATCATCTTCAGCTAGCGAACAGACAGATGGAGAGCTCCCCGCAACATTGACAACTTCACCCTCGTCATTGACGTGGACCTGTAGATACCAGTTGCTCTCGGCGTAGAGGTTCAATGTCCCAATGCCAGCCGAATAAGCGCACTCGCTGTTTGGCGCCTTCCACTCAACGACAATCTTCCCTGCCGCAGATTCGGTAAAGTCGGGGTCCTGAGGGGTCAGAATCTTGTAGCCGATCATTTCCTGGGCAGCCAAGTGTGGGAAATCGGTATTAATGCTGGCCGTAATGGAGTTCATTCCCACAAGTCTAGCGTTATATAAGAACGCGTCGGTAGCACCCAAGGGGGAAAAGATCGCCACGAAAGGATTTTCGCCTAGGGCTTCTTTGTTTGCTTCCAGGGTGCTTTCAAGAGGTTCGATGACAGTGCTAATCCAAAGCGAGGGTGCACTTTCACGATCGAATGGTCCTTGGATGAAATGCTGGATGATGACGGTCTTGCCGGAGAACAGAACGACAGCAGTACAACCAAAGCATTCCACCGTGGTATACACTCCACTTGTTCCGGCATCGAGACTGAACACACCAGCGGGAGTATTCGCTTTCACTTTGTTCGACTGCGGTGCGCTGTTGTACAGGTCCTGGACTAAAGTATCCACACCTCCGGAAACTATACGCGTCTCGAGGATATGCTCTGACAAGGCCGGAAGTGTAGCTTGGTCTTTGGGAAAAATTTCCCGTTTCCAACTCCCGGTACTTCGCCCTGTTAAACCATTGACGAGGTCTTCTGCGTCTTCACATATCGCCTGCAACTCTTCTCCCAATTCTACGTCCTCGACGGCAAATTCAGGCTCTATCGCAGCCAAGGCGTCCGTCAACACTTCGATATAGTCACACAGGAATTGTCCCTCAGGACCCACCTGGAAGGACAACTCGACACCAATCCAATCGCTTGCTCCTGGTTTTGGCTGGTCCCGCCAGTATGGGTCATAGTACTGGACTTCTGCGAAACCCCCTGCGTTACAGACATGCATATCAGCAGTAATAGGCTCGTCGCTACCGCCCAAGCGCTCAATCAGGGGAAATTTGAACTCAACATCTCGCTTCTTCCCGTCAAATTGGGTGTAATTCATGTTGTAGCAATTGTTTCCAGCGGCGGAGTACTGAAACGTCGTTGCTGCAGATCTGATCATAGCGTCACGAAGGGAAGTGTAGTTGTAGGAGCTGGTGGCGACCTTGACAATGAGTTCGCCATCTCTCTCCAGTTGGTCCTCTTCGACATAGTCAATATCTCCGATGGTGACTTGATCTGTCTCGACGCATGATTGGGCAGTTGTGCCGGTGACCGGAGGACAGAGAGACTCAAGCGCGCTAGAGATGGATGTGTACAGAGCGGACCCAGTAAGAGTCCCAACGTGGACCGGAGAAGTACCGGCTTGCACTGTAGCAGCAGCGGCCTGAGGAGTGCAATTTGGTAACACATTGCAATCCGCCCCGTTGATGGCGTAAGGAGTGCAAACTTGACAGACAGCGGTATTGGTGATTGGTGGGCCAAGTCCATTGGTAGGTGCAACAATTGCAGCGGCACCAGGAAAGGTTGAGTAATCACAGCTTGCTGTGTACATGACAGTGGAAGGAAGAGTCAACAAGGATGCTTTTGTCGTTGAGGTGCCTTGCACACACACGCAGTATGGTGAATTAATGCCTTCACTGGGTTGTTCGTCTTGAATGCTACATGTTGGGGTTGGACCTGCTGGGGGTGCGCTAATAGTAGAGCTACCTTCGGAAGCCATCGCCGAGTAGACTGGCGAAGCCCCATTCAAATTTGCGGAGCATAGATTAGGGAAGGATGCTGTCGGCGTTATGGCACATGCAGTCGAGGCCTGTCGGGGCGCAAGAGCGATTGGCGTAGGCTTGAGTGCAGGAGCTGCCACACCAGCAAGCGTTTCAACAAAGATAAACACAAGCGGCCAGAGGCATCTCAAAGCCATGGCGATGTAAATGATCGCGCGGCCACCAGTGTGGAGATAAGCTTATGTAGCGATCAACGAACGGCAGACTCTTCTCGATCATGCAAAGAAGCACTGTATAGCATCTATAGACCAAGATTCAATAATGACTAGTGATGATACTGGCAAAAGAGAGTTGCGAAATGACTCTTATATATTTGCAAAGGATCAAGGGCGAGACAGCCAGGCTCAGCGCTGACAGAAATCAAGGACTGCATCGCTCTCATGAGATCATTCTTTTGTTGTAGAGGCACAAACAATTTGGAGCGTGATCCAGGATCCTGCGAGGGTGGCTATGTTTTCTCGATTTACTGGACGTGAAATTTGTATTGGCTCCACCGCACATGCTGATGGTTTCATCGATCAAAAGAGTTTAGATTGCTGATGCATTTGGTCTCTGCGTCGCCTAGTGAAGATTGATGTTGTACTGTCCCAATGTTTAACTCGTCAGATATGTGGTACGGTATCCTTCGTCTGCGACGTTGGAGGCTATACGATCCTTCATAAGCCTGTGCCATCATAACAAGATGACCAGCATCAGAGATATGTATGTGGCAAAGACTAGTCTGTACCGAGTCTTTGAAGGTTTTACTGGGTGACATTGAACTAAAGGGTTTGGACAGATATTTCAAGAGCCAGAAACAGCTGCGAATGTGGCATTCCTAGCCGCATCATCTTCACGTTAGGCGTTCAAGGCATTCATCAACCGTACCAACTCCACATCAGGCGTTCAGGGTAATGAGAATATTAGCAATACCATGTCACGCGTCGCGGTCGTGTCTGTGTACAGCCCCAAAGCTATACTACATGAAGTGAGCTGACGATCCTCCGATAATGGCAGTCGCAGGTATCCGTATGCACGGATGAAGTCCATTGTGTAGCGAGCTGTGAGCTCCTAGCTTGAGATGGCACCACTCGAGCTTACGCTGCGTGGTGCAGTATCGATCTCCAAGGAAACAAAGCATCTTTAACAACACAAGCTTCTTGGCTAGAACTGCATCCGCCATCACAAGCAGGTGCCGGAAATTTCAAGCTCTTCAGGAGTGCTTGCCAACATTCCGGAGCGAGCTCGAATGGCAAAGTCCAAAGATCAGCCTCACGCACAAAAAGCGCGGATGAAGGTGGGTTGGTGTCCTTCCTTTCTAGCCGCGGCAGAATCCCAATAGGCTGGCTCGGCTGGTAAGGCCCCCACTGTTACATCCACTACTAAACGGAGTACGCTCTGCAGTATTGCGACCTGTTAACAGTAATGCTTTGAAACGTTCCGTGTTTGGACGTTACTATTTGGATCATCTTCGCATGCTTCGGCTACTTCAAGACAGCTTCTTCAGCGGGGAAACGCTTGTATCTGATCTTACCCGACTAAAGTGCAGCTCATTTTTCTTTCCCCCTTCGAGCTGTTGCGAGTCCGTGACCGTGATGAACTTCAATGCTTCCGGAGTATCGTCTCTATCTCCTTCAAATGGTCGTGTTCCGCGACCTCTAAAGGTGTCAGACCCATAGCACCCTTGATACTCGGATTCGCTCCTCTGCTAAGCAGATAGCTCACATTTTCCGGGTTTTTGCTCTGCACTGCACGATGCAGCGGTGTCCCGGTGTAAGGAGTCGTCGGAGGGCGTTCGTGTTCATCTTCAGTAGGCTCAAGCTGATTGATATTGGTACCACATCCGAGAAGATACCCAACGATATCAAGACGCCCTGGATTTGAGGGTGAGATTTTGACAGGATTTAAAACCGCATTGTGAATGGCTGTGGTTTTGGAGACGTCTGCACCATGTTGGACTAGCAATTTCACAACTTCGAGAGAGTATTTGTAGCCTGCGTAGTCGAGCGCGGTGTAGCCCCTGCGAGTCGTAATCTTGGGATCTGCACCATGCTGGAGATGCCAGCGGATCAAGTCTGTGTTTCCAAGGTTCATACTAGATTGAAAGCATCAGACCAAATGCACGAAAAGTGTCTCATGTAGTCTTTGTTTACCACAGCGATGTAGTGCCACCCAGTACTTTGGAGTTAATGTCCCACCCGTATTCCAAAAGAGCTTGGAAGATGTCCACGGATTGACCCTCGCTCACACTTCTGATTAATTCGTCATCAATTGAGAGACCTTGATCGAGGAGATGAGAGAAGACAGTTGGGTGTCCGTGTCTGGCTGCCTCGCATGAAGAATATTGGATGCGTCGAAGCATGCTCGCTTCGAGTGCTGTACCTCGGTAAGCAGACAGTCTTTGAAGCCAGTCCTGGACGAGAGCCAGATTGCCGTCTGCACTGGCTTGCTCGATGGTTTCCTCAGAGATCATTGTGACTTTGTTACCGATATCTTAGGCCAGTGATACACAGGTGAAGTAGTGAGAGGTGTGGCGACAAGCTCCAGGTTGTAAAGCCGCCCACTACGGAGGTCGGCGTCAAAACCCTGTCAGACGCTGGAAGCCTAAACATCAAGGATGTGAGGCGAGAAAGAACTTAGGTAGATTAGTAAGTATCTAGGGACTACTCTCGTAGAACGATGCACGGACTCGCCATGAATACTATTGGATGGGTACACTATCTAAATCATAGTCGTAAGTACTACTCCAACACCACCCGTACAAACAGAGAGAGAGGGAGAGAGATCTGTTGTTTAGATCATTTGATTCATCTATCTATGCCACAGCAAGCTAAAGCTATGAAGCCAAGATCCTGCCGAGCGTACTGAAATGCTAAGCTATCGTCCAAGCTAGTAGCGTAGAGCTCTTGAAGTTCGTAATGTCATTAATGTGGGTGCCGACGCATTTGAAAATAAGTGCTGTACTTGTATCGACCACGATTGGTACCTAGTGGTGGTGAAATGTCCGAGTCTTTGTCTTGTAGACAGCTTCTGGTGGAGATGTATTCGGTAACATATTACGTTGAAGTCGTACAAAGTTTATAGTGCTTGCATGAAGCGTATGTCGAACAGAAGCGAATAGTGCGCCGTCGGGTGATGCAGGCACTGAAGCTGGAGGAAGAATGGAGTGAAATAGTCGTGTCGTCGTCAAAAGTCCTGCCATGTGCAAATGCGAAAGCTATGCCTGCCCAGTTCCTCAGTCCTTTCATCCAGATGAACTCCTCCGTCTATCCATTCATAAACGCCAAATCGCCACGGCTTCCCTAATGCCATCCAGAGATCAGGGTAGTCGTCAAATCGCAACCTAAATGTCTCACAAGCAATATGAGCTCGTGACTATACGTCAATCATCTCTGCATCATCTGCAAGAACCTCGTCTGCGGGTCCCCAGTTGCCTTCGAATATGGTAGCGCCAGCGCGTCTCCGCTTTTCTATCCACTGAACCCCCGTGATCGCAAGGATCTGGTGGACTTTAGGCCGATCGGCAGCTCGAGGCGAGATCATCCAACGTACATGATTGTCGAGTGCCTCTGGATTGCTGGGGTCGGTCATAAAAGAAGGGGGCCGAGCTAGCTCTCCTGATCGATAGAGCTGGAAAGAGGCTTTCTTCTTATGCTGTCCGCCGATTCGACCAAAAGGCTTCGGCGAACCAAAGTCGTAGTCGTCTCCTGAGTCCGAGCCATAAAATTCTTCCATCGATTCTTCCTGGGAGAGCGGCTTTCCAGTCGAGTCTCGGAAAACGTTGCTGTTGCTACTATCTGAACTCCAAGTCAAGCTTGGGACATCGCTCATGTCACCACTCCTGAGGCGTTGCCAGGAAGCTCCATTGTCTGGGAGCATGACATTTGCCGCTATCTCAAGCATGATAAGGCCAAGTGCAAAAACGTCTCCAGGCTTATCGAACTGCCCCATGAGAATCTCGGGTCCAATGTACTCTCTATCCCCCTCGCCATCAATACCTGGCTGAGCTGGCCAGCGAGTCGCCATCCCGAAGTCAGCGATCTTCAGGCATCCTTCAAAGGTGATTAGTACATTGGCTGGCTTCAGATCTAGATGGATGAAGCCGGAGTCGTGAATGTGCTTGAGCCCCTAATGCTTCTGTTAGCAATAATCGAGCGAATTAAGCTATTGAACTTACAAGAGAGAGTTCGAGCATGATCTTCCAGATTCGGAAATCGTCAAGTCGAGCCTTACGCCCTACCTGATTAAGAAAGAGATCTAGGCTGCCTTCCTCGCAGTATTCGGTTTGAATGTAAAGGCGGCTCTTGTCTTCCCAGCTGTCAAATAGCTGAATCGTATGATCTGAGTGTCCCAGTGCTTTCAATGCGTTGACTTCTTGAAGCTTGCGCTGTCGATCCTTTGGGCCGATGTACATGTGCCGTGATTTCTTGACCGCCCACACACGATCTGGTAGTGGCGTCTGTGCCGGTGAGGACTTGCCCAATGGAAGTGAAAAGTAGCTGCGAGCCTTCCTAAGTTCTTGTTTCTGTGATACTCGGTAAACTTGAGAGAATTCCCCAGTGCCAATCAATTCGACTTTATCAAACTTGGATGTCAAGACAGGGTCAACCTCCGCTGCTACGGGTGCATGAGACGGGGCCATGCTGGAGGTGGATTTGTTGAAAGACGCAAATGAACCTCTATGAGCAGTCGGCGTTGCCGGAGGATACCTTGAAGCACTGCTAGTGACAGCGGTCGTTGGACGTTGATGCTCGTCTGCATGAAAAGATATCGAAAGACAACTTGGATCGGGCGGGATCATGCTCTCTTTGGGCGTGTGAGGCGATAAATGTCGGAAGCGATCATTCAGGGGACTTGCTGGAGATAGGGGACTTGGTTTAGCTTTTGATCTTCTTGAGAGGAACGCTGGTGTAGAGAATGAAGCCTTGCCCAGCGGTGTGGGAGACCTCGAATTACGCAACAAACGCGCTTGTGTGAAAGAACGAGGAATCGTAGAAAGGCTTCTGAATCCTATGGCGGCCAACGGAGAGTCCTCCATTGACCCGTCATGGTCTTCATCTACACTTTCCGACGGTGTCCCAAATTGAATCAACTTACTATCTTGCTCAAGCTGGTAAAAAGTGGTCCTTGCACCGACTGAGGTACCAAAATCTGGGCTAGCCAAATTATTACGCGTCACATTTCCTCCAAATGGCGTCTGCTTCACACTAACTGGCGCATTTGCCTGTTTTGTTGGTGTCGGTGGGATGTCAAATTCGGTGCTCGATTGGCTGTCGCCTTGCTTTGCTGGCGATTGCAAATCATCTTCGCCATCAGCACTGAGAAAACTCCCTCGCCGAGGAACAGTGCCAGGGCCAAAGCTACTGCCAAATATGCTGACACCCTTGCCAAACGTTCCTGGTGCAGGGCGACTGGCGTGGGGGTTGAAGGGTGTTGACGGAGTGCCAAAGGAATGTCTCGCGTGATGAGTTTTCGTAAAAGTGTCTTCGCGGGCGACCTTTGGAGACGGCATTTCTGCAAGACTATGCCGTTTACAAGGCGTGTCCGGCATCTGATTTACGCTTGAACCAAATGCTGTCTGTGATTCTTCCATATTTTTATGACGTTTCGAAATCAGACCAGTGGACATGAATGCCGGCGCAAAAGGCTTTACCAACTTATAATTTTCGGGAGTTGCAAAAGATGCCCCTGAAGACACTTGACTAGAAGTCTCTCCTTGCACAGGACCAGGCCGCGCAGCACCAACAGGCAGTGATTTCGAGAAATCCACCAACGGTCTCCTTGGTTCAGCAAGGCGTATAGGGATATGCGTGGGCGAATCCTCAGCCATACTGGAAGTCGATGTTGATTGGCTGATGGTGCGGGAGAGAGGGTGTCGCTGTGGCTGCGAAGCGTTGCTTGACACATGAGGCTTCGTGCCATGCTGCGATATAGGATGTACAGATGCATTTGGGAGGCTTCCTTGCGAAGAGAAAGGGCTGTCCCGGGGCATAGAGGGCAGTGCACCATCGAGCGACATTCGAAATCGATTCTTCGGAAGCGCTTGACCTGGGGTGGAGAAGTCGAGGGCGAGGTCGGTGTTGGGCTTCGACCTGGCGAACAGTGGCTTGTCGTGTCGCTGTTGTAGTGTTGTTTTGCGCAGAGACGACGTACGCTTAGGCAGCGCTGAAAGGTGATCAAGCGAAGACGATGTGTCCATAGATGTGCTCGTTTCCGATGAAGATACATCAGTGTGCCCCTCAAAAGCGGCTTCATGATCGAAAATATTGAATTCTGCACTGAATATGCCCGCGTGTAAACTCCTCCTCTTTCTCGATGGACTGCCGAGATTCGCTTGATCCAAGTTCATTATGCCATCACTTCTCTTCAAAGGGCTGGACTTTGTCCCCCAGCTATTCCCCTTCTCAAATTTCGCAAAAGCACGAGGCGGAGGAAATGCACTGCTCTCCGCTGATGGCGCACATGTCTTGAATACAACGTCTGTCATCGGTTCACCCAACGGGCTCTCACTTCTTCGATTCTCTTGATCGTCGCTGGAGCTGGCAGAAGACCGTGGTATCGCGTTGCCATGATCCTTGGATTCATTCAAGGTTCTCTTTTGGGGGCTTCGCTGATTGCTGTTAGAGCGCGAGGCACTGCGCATCGGGCTCAGCTTTCGATTCGCAGGCCTAATCTTTCGCGCACTCTGCGCATGTGAGATGCCGAGCGGGGAAGGAGAGGATACATGTGTTGGCGAGAGGATGCTGGCTGAGATTGATCTGTTTGGTGGTTGTTCACGAGATGGAGAGAGTGGAGAACTGGGCGAAGGCGATGTTGATTTTGATGTTACTAGGCGAAAAGCAGGACCCTTGGAAGGGGATCTTGACAATGATCGCCGAAGCTGTCTGAATGCGGATGCTGGGTCAACATGGTGGATTTGCGTTGGCGATGGGAAATGCAGAGTCCCACCGGCATCGCCATGCGGGGAATACGACCCAACCATGAGGGTTGTCAGGTGAACCCCTGGGAGTATGGTATGAAAAGCGACTAACGCGATGAAGTAACAAATTTGTAATGCGTTGAGAATTCGGGATTGCGTTTTGCGAGTGCGTTTCTCGAAGGCCTTTGGTACTAGCTGAACGAACGTCGGTGCCAGCAGCCAGTGTGTCCAAGGAATCAGTTGGAGGTGCTTCCTGTTGCCACAAATATCCCCCCGCAAGTTCTGTTTTGTGTACAGAGACGTCTATTATGGTCTTCTGGAATGTCCGAAAGAATGCGATGCTCTCCAAGCCCACCCCATGCGATTCTCCACAGCCTATCACCCCATCCAACGCTCTCCTAGCCACAAGGCCTTTGACCGGGACTGACTCTGAGTTATGTTGATGATCTCGATGTCTAGCAGTTGCGATAGTTTAGGATGGGCTAGCAGATAGGGCTAATGGAAAGGGCCAGGCTCGAATGTTCTGGCTTTATGAGTGAAGCAGAAGATCGGTATAGCGCAAGATCTGGTAATGCTTTCTGATGTCTAGCTGTGATTGCGCCGTAAGTAGTGTAATTGAATGAAAGTTGTGATAGAAGATGCGTTGTCATCGATCACATCGATCACGCGTCGGAGTAAACAAAGCGCAGCCGAGCTACGCCATGCCGACTTAGGTATTAGCGTCTTATCTGACAGCAGCCGCGACGCGCTAGAGCACGAGCTCTGTACGATTACTCATCAGGGTCCAAAATCAATATCTTCGAATCTCCATGACTCCGTTTGTTGGCCATATTCCATCAGGCGAGAAATAGAAAACAACTCTCAACATGAAAGGCTCTATCAAAGAATTCTGACACCAATGATACTCATGCTTCACGATTATACCCGCTGTGCGATTCCTGCGTGACATGATCGTGAAACTTGAAGGACTCACTCCATTGGGTAGGCATGACTGTATCTGTCATGCACAAAATATGCAGCATATCTGCGAAAGCAGACCTAGCCATGGCATAGTTGCAAGTCGGAAAGATACACGAGGCGCGAATCCAGATGCAGATGAGGGCGCGTATTGCCATGACTTCATCCTTACAGAAAAAGCACACCGTTCCGTAGCTCGAGTCCGCCAAGATCTGCTTGCAGTACACTTGCAATGTTCACAGCTTTTCCTACTAGCACATATTTTCCTCATATTGTTACCTGCTCAGGTTATTCATCGCTCACTATTCACTTTTCGCTTATGCACGCCTATGCCCCAAAAGCTACTCTTCTCTTTGAGAAAATTGCTGTCAGGTTCTCCAACGTGCCTGGTCTCTATACTGACTCGAAAAAGCACGTCCAAACTTGATTGCGCTAACTCAGTTGACCCATTATCATTATTGAATAATTCCACTACACCTGCCGTATCTTAGGATTTGCGACATGAATAATGTACAAACTCCGTCTAGGATAATGTTCTTTATAGCTGGTTATGTCGCCGTCTGACCCGATCCTGCGCGTGACAGTCAATATAGCTGAAAAAAGTTGGTAGAAGGGATTTTCGGGTTGGAAGACCACGTTGGACGTATTTCGAGTATCTTGACCATGTCGCGCCTTGAAGGAAGCAGAGAGTGCGCAACACAAGTCATCTTAGCGACACGCGCTTCCATACTAGACATCCCAGCACAGAAATCATGTCTCTTTTGCACACCGAATTATAGACCATTTGTGGTCAAGCGGCCGGCATGAAGCCTTCTCAGATACCTTTAGTGCTTTCCTTATATTCTATGGTCTCCGATTTCGTTGTGTCAGTACCAGCCTCGATTCAAATCAACAATGGCACCTTTCCCAATATCGTCCCCCCATCCAGGTAAAACATCACAGCGCATACATTTTCATAGCAACCAAAAGACTAACCCTCCTTTCTCTCCAGTCTCTCTCCCCTCTCCCTGTCCCGCCCTCCAAACCTTCCCGACCTCGAAACCACCCTTTCCTTCGACCCCTCTAAACCTCTCAATATAGTCGGCATTTTCAACGACCTCATAGCCCTCATGTATATCCTCTCCACCTACGCCTGGTCCTACGACTTTTTCGGCTCCGTCTCCCTAGACCTCACCCGCTACCGCGTCGAGATCCTGCTCCACGTAAGCCTTAGCGTGGAGATTAAATATGCAGTGGTGGCAGTTTATACCATTGGAACGGCAATAGTTCAAAGAAATCGTTTTTGCGAACTTGATGCAGGACTGATAGTCGATGGAATTCGCACTGCTGGTATCTATATAAGGGCAGGTGGTGTCCGGGATAACACTGTCATTGACGGGCTCGATATTCCTCCGGAAATCATGAACGTGGGTAACAGCACTTTAATCACCAATCCTACAGGTCAAGGCTCTTTCACAGATCCCGAAGATCCCCTCCTTGTCATCTCGTACCAGTACGACAATACGCGCATTGGTACTGGCTCCGTTTTCACAGCATGTTTGGATGGGCTGGTGGAAGTGCCACAGCATGATGGAGAAGACGTGGGAGTGCAGATTGTTGCACTAAGCGCCTCGGATGATTGTACCATTACATTGTGGGGTAGGTACATGAAGTGGAAAATAGCAGGTAAGGTCATATTGTATACGTATGCAAATATTATGTTGAAGCAGCGACGATTTGGAGGTATGAGGTTGACAGTAACTTACAATGGGTACGATGTTGGGGAAGGTGTTGTTGCGAAAGTGGAAGCTTAGGTGGCGTAGCATGATCTGGACGGTTTGGCAAGGATGGTAAGATCCCCACAGCTTCTTGGCATGCTCTGTACCAACACTTTGTGAATAGTTGAGTAGGCGAGATCGCAGGGGCGTTTTGAAGCTCCTTTTACGCACTTCATTTGCCTGTTTCAGGAGGCTTCTTTCAATATTCGATGGACTCTGCGTTCCACCCAGTCGCTGAATCAGCCCGAATGGAGTACGCAACTAAGAGAGTATTACCATTTCACAGCTGAAACCGCGGTCCACACCGTCTTGCGAGTCTTTCAAGACGTTCATGGATACTTCTGAATGTCTTTCTGAGAAGTAACCAGATAGATCAACTCGACGACTCTGCTGAGATACACATGAAAAAATCAATGAGATCTGAGGTCTGGGTCAATCCATACTCAGCTGTCCTAGATAGACATCCTCACAACCTGCGACCCTTCGTTCGGCATTCTGTCGATCGACCTGTCAGCTTAAGGTTGATAAGCTCAAGCCCTAGCTGCCTCCTACCCAAGCAACTCTCTTTGCCGCAATCGAGAAGGAAGTTGCCGAGACTCATTGTAAAGTCACATTGAATTCGCGCCTTGCCCGTAGAAAGAGCAAAGAGGGTCATAGACTCATTTCCCATAAATTTGAATCATGCGTCCCAACAACACCCTCTCACGGACTTCCAGCACTTGGTCATCCCAGACAGCTCGACCTTTCCTCAAAAATTCCCCCTTTCCACATCCCCATGAACCTAACAGCC
>JASZXT010000425.1:0-23484 GCA_035521555.1 Lecanoromycetidae sp. Uapishka_2
GAGGGGGGTTGGTGTGGAGGATACGGCGAGGGTGGAGAGGAGGATGAGGAGGAGTTGCATGACTGATTTGAGATTGACAGCTGCTAGGGTTGTGAAGTGGATGGTAGCCTGAGCAGAGTTGCGTTCTCGTCGAATTTCTGGTCCGCAAGCAAGTCCCGCAGAGCTTAGATGCACGAAATTGACGAGGTCCTTCAAACGAATATCCAAAAAGAATACTTCAAGCCTCTTCTAATGAATGACAACCGGGACGAAAGAGTCGACGGGTATGATCCAGTGCCATATTCCTGTTGTTGTTGTTGCTTATTGCTGCCAAGCGTGATAAAGCGTTTCGACCCCGACCGGAAGACAAGTCAATGAAGGCAAAGTGATTAAAGTGGAACCTGGTCTTCTGACGAAACGAGTAATGACAGCCGCCTGGCGCATTGCGGCTGCATATGTGGCGGCCATAGTGTGTGGATAGCATGTGGATCACTTGGGGGTGCTTTGACCCTTCCACGCATGATTCCACAGACAAGGCAATTGCTAATTGCTTTACTAGCCTGTAAACTTGAGCTCCCAGGTCCTATTGACATAGTAATTCAATCAACTTATAAGGTCTGCTTAGCGTAATGAGGCTCCATATTTGCTTGCCTCTAGCAATTAGGCGCGTATGCGACGTTTGACATTTGGCGGAAGCATGGAAATCAAGAAGCAAATTGATAGCAAAGTATATAACAGTGATCCTTCGAGGTCCTGTCAGCCTGCCTTCCGCCGTCCTATCGTTGATATTTGCGGACTCATTTTGAAGGAGACGTGAGGCAGGGAAAACAAGCATCGTGGCAGAAGGCGCCGCAACGGACATTCTACACAGCTTTTCATGCCTACAAAAAGTGCCATAAATCTTGAAACAGACCAGCCACACGAATTCTTACCTCGCTTGTCGTGAGGCATCGATTGGCGCTCCCGCAGCGATTTCCAAGGTACCCGCACACATTAGCGCTCCACGCGAATACTGCACGTGGAGAAAGTGTATTCTTGCGTTTGACAATGTTTAATAGTGGGCGAAATATCAAGGGGCGTGCTCCGATCCACCAATTGGGTGAGGTTGTTTATTGAACACGAGCAAGTCATTGCATCGATGAGCACTAGAAAGACCAAGACTTGCAAAGACGGATTTCTTTTCGCCGTATCTAAAAGTTGTGCAGAAACATAAATTACAAGATGCAATAGGACAGAAGTACCACATAAATGAGCTCAAGAATGAGTCAAAAGTAACTCAGATCAATCTATTTGGACTTTGAGAAAAATACTACCATAGCTGTCAGTCCTAAGCTACGAAGCCTGCAAGGTCTACAGTGCTCAAAGCGTTTCTATTCAAGAGACGTTGCTCTCCTTGAATGAGGAAAAATGTAATAGTAAATGTTCTACGAGACTTGCAACAGTATTTGCCCACTGATTCTTTTCGTTTCATATAAGAAGGAATTTCAATATAGCGAAAGGATGACTTTCCAGACCGTCTATTTTTCTAATTCTGAATAGTGGAATACAGTAATTATAGTAAAGTGATGGAAAGCAACAGGAAAGTGATATAACAGCAAAACTACGAGGAAAGAGCAGCAGCGAAGGCCGGCAAGGCTCAGACTAGAGGCTTACTGTCCACTCGTAGGGCTGAGGCGGCTCGGGCGGGTAAGCCGCCTCAGCCGTTTGGAGAGGGCCCTGAGCCCGTTGCATGGGTGACAAAAATGGGAGGACGAGCTGTACTCCATAGGGTTGCCTTTCAGCGGTCTACGCTACGCCTGAAACAAATTGCCTTCGACACTTTGTTCCATCCCACAATACCTGGATGACAAATGACCTCCTACTGCAACCTAATGGATTCTGCAGACACATATTCCTCTGTTCGTGTTATAAATTGGGATCATGCCCAAGGGAGGCCGGGGAGCCAGCTCCAAAAAACCCATTGCTGCCTCTATTCCAATCGAGGAAGAGAGCAATGTCGTCTTTGGAGATGCAAAGTCAGCGGCGAAGAAAGCGAAAAAGGTGGTCACAGGCGGCGAGGAAGCCGCAAATGCAGGAGTGATTTGCCAGGATGGCCCTATTGATGGGCCCAAGAAGCCAGATACAAGAACGCTTATAGCTGGAGCAAGCTGGACAGGGAAACTACCTGTGAATATACTCTCAGAGCATTGCCAAAAGCAGAAGTGGGCGAAGCCGGAGTATACTATGGTACAATACTTATAGTCGTACATTTGGTAGCCTGTTGCTGAATCATTGTACAGACAAAAACACCAGATGGATTTTCTTCTATGGTCATACTCAAAGCGACAAACTCAAAGACTAAAGAAGCTGTCGTTCTCCCTCCTTTCAAACTTCCGCCCGATTTTAAGCAGCTTGCTATCCAGTCGTCCGCGGTTGAAGCACGCCACTTCGCAGCTACATACGCTCTGTTCAGAGTGTGTTCTATGAGAAATATCCACATGATGCTGCCGCCCATATACAGGGATCTTTGGAAAAAGGAATTTCAAGATTTGAAGTCCGGGGACATCAAGCAAGGCAAGAGCTGGATGTACGAAGCCGACCCATTCGCCGCAAAGCAAGAGCGAGAGGAAGCTCACGCTGTCATGGCGAAGAAGAGGAATGAGCGGGAGAAAGAGAGATCTCAAGCTGCAACAAGTCCTGCTGCTATACTCGCTGCTAGCAGTTCAAATAATGGTCAATCTGATCGCAACGTCATGCGAGGATGGACTAGGGTACCGAAAATCGAGATGGGCAAGCGTACACGGGCTCAGGTGGAGAGCCTGGTACGAAGGGAGACGATCTGGAATGCTCATGGTGCCCAAATTTCGGAATTTCAGCGGCGGAATATCATCAGCGAGTTTACAGATCTAGGTTTCAGACGAAGCCATGTGGAAGAAGCCGTGGTAGAGTGTAAAGACAGAGAAGAAACTCTAGAATGGCTTCTCATTCATGTTCCTGAGGATGACCTACCCCGATGGAGTCTCCCTGAGTCTTATACTGCCGGAGTGAGCATGGCGAGTGGGAATATCAAAAGGGAGGCATCTATAAAGAGGCTTGCGGAGGCAGGTTACTCGAGTGAAGTCTGCGCACGAACCTTCGATGAGTGTGACGGCGATGAAAGTAGAGCGGCTGAAGCCTTACAAAATGCGCTTGTTACTTCCGTTCTGAATACTCAAAGTCCAGAAATAATAGCTATTGCCTCGGTGCGCATAGAGGATGTTGGTGAAGGTGACTTCGGCGAAGAACACGACACCCTCAGTTCCATCTATGGTGACCGCTTTACTAGTGCTGCGGCTGATCAATATCAAGTAAAGCTCCAAATTCCACGATGTCGACACCCTATCATCCTAGGTGTTCGGAAATCCCGAAATTACCCTCAACAGCCTCCACTAGTCTCAATCATCTCCACTGAGCTTCCTGCCTACATCCGGCTAAGTATGACTCGGCAGCTATTACAATACGCGAAAAAGGATCTTCTGGGACAGCCGATGATATTCAACCTTGTCGACTGGCTTGAGAGTGAGGCACCGAAGATAGTAGACAATCCTGGACCATTACGTGATGTTTCTGCTGCAGCAACGGGCAAGGTAAAGATGCCTGGAAAGTTCCAGGAAAGAAGTGAGCAGACTCGTAAGAGAACCCAGAGGGTTGACCGCACTCCGGGAAGCGCACAAAGTATGGACCTCTTATCTCGTTGGCAGTCCAGACAAGCAGTGCCAAAACAGGTCAAAATGCTCTCCGCAAGGAGGTCCTTACCAGCGTGGAGATTGCAAAATGAGATCGTGCAAGCAGTCAATGGTCATCAAGTTACGATCATCAGTGGCGAGACTGGATCTGGAAAGTCTACGCAATCTGTCCAATTTGTGTTAGATGACATGATCCAGCGTGGAGCTGGCGCCTCTGCGAACATCATTTGCACGCAACCACGCAGAATATCAGCTCTCGGACTTGCGGACCGTGTCAGCGAAGAGCGTTGTTCAATTGTGGGGGATGAAGTAGGGTACGCCATCCGGGGCGAAGCCAAACAGAAGCCGGGGATTACAAAGATCACATTTGTAACTACAGGCGTTCTTCTCCGACGGCTGCAGACCTCAGGAGGAAGCAAAGATGATGTTGTGGCTGCTCTAGCAGACGTCAGTCATGTGGTAGTAGACGAGGTCCACGAGAGATCACTTGACACTGACTTCCTCCTCGTATTACTCAGAGATGTCCTAGCCCGTCGCAAGGATTTGAAAGTCATACTGATGAGCGCTACGCTCGATGCTGGCGTCTTCGAGAGTTACTTCACTGCCTCTTCAACTGTTGCAAAGGTCGAGATTCAAGGCCGCACGTATCCGGTCGAAGACTACTACCTTGACGATGTCATTCGCTTGACCGGATTTAATTGTGGTGCACGAAATGCTAGGATAGATGAAAGTGAAGCGGAAGACGAGGATCCGTCTCTAGCTACGACTATACAAGGTATCGGTATGAAAATCAACTACGATCTCATTGCGAGCACTGTGCAGGCCATAGACTCCCAGCTAGGTACACAAGTAGGTGGGATTCTAATATTCCTGCCTGGGACGATGGAGATCAACCGTACCCTTGATGCTGTATCTAGGATCCCAAACACATATGCTCTGCCACTGCACGCTTCTCTTATGCCGATAGAGCAGCGCCGGGTTTTCCCACCAGCACCCAAAGGCAAGCGAAAAGTCATCGCTGCCACCAATGTTGCCGAAACTTCCATTACCATCGAAGACATTGTTGCCGTTATTGATTGCGGAAAGGTCAAGGAAACGAGCTTCGATCCGCAAAACAACATGGTCAAGCTTGAAGAGGTTTGGGCATCGAGAGCAGCTTGCAAGCAACGCCGTGGACGTGCAGGACGTGTGCAAGCTGGAACTTGCTACAAGTTGTACACACGCAATGCTGAAAACAAGATGGCAGAGCGGCCGGAGCCCGAAATTAGACGAGTACCGCTTGAGCAATTGTGTCTCTCTGTGCGAGCAATGGGGGTCACAGACCCAGCAAAGTTCCTGGCGAGTGCTCTGACGCCACCCGAAACCTTGGCTGTCGAAGGGGCAATAGCTCTCCTTGGTCGCATGGGGGCACTTGACGGAGATGAATTGACGGCGTTGGGAAGACATCTTTCCATGATTCCCGCAGATTTGCGTTGCGGAAAGCTGATGGTCTATGGGGCTACTTTCGGATGCCTCGAGGCTTGTCTTACAATCGCGGCCATTCTTACAGTAAAGAGTCCTTTCATATCGCCTCAAGCCAAACGTGAAGAGTCGAAGGCCGCTAGACTTTCTTTTGCACCGAGCCAGGGAGACCTCATCTGTGACCTTCGAGCTTATGAAGAGTGGTCACAAAGAAAGGCATCATCTCAATATCGCGACGTCAAGATGTGGTGCGATCAAAATTACCTCTCATCTCAAACTCTCAACGACATAACCTCCAATCGCACTCAGTATCTCTCATCGCTCAAAGAAGCAGCTTTCCTTCCCTCCGATTACAATTCTATCACGAATACCTCCCTCAACAAGCAAAACAGTAACCATGCCCTCATTCGAGCTTTGATTGCGGGGGCTTTCAACCCCCAGCTTGCACAGATCAACTTCCCGGATAAGAAGTTCGCAGCTTCAATGTCCGGCGCTGTAGAATTAGACCCAGAAGCTTGTACTATCAAGTTCTTCAACCAAGACAATGGCCGCGTGTTTGTCCATCCTAGCTCTACACTCTTCGGCGCACAGGGTTTCCCTGGCAGCTCGGTGTATCTGAGCTACTTCAACAAGATGGCAACAAGCAAAGTATTCGTCAGGGAATTAACGCCATTCAATGCTTATAGCTTGCTCCTGTTCTCTGGGCCGATCACTCTCGATACCCTTGGCCGAGGGCTTGTGGTTGATGGCTGGCTACGGCTGCGGGGGTGGGCCAGGATCGGTGTACTCGTTAGTAGACTGAGGATGATGTTGGACGAAGTCTTGGCGAGGAAGATCGACAATCCGTCTATGGATTTGGGTAGTAATGAGGTGGTGGCAGTGGTGAGGAAGCTGGTGGAGTTTGATGGGCTGGATCAGTGAGAGCATGGCTTATTTCTGTACTTGGATAGCTTGTTTCTGATTGTTGTCCACGGGCTGGGAATGGCGGTGTCTGCCTAACAATCGGGTCGAGTAAATGAATATGAATTAATTACATGACAGAACGGATTAGAGCTGTGCAAGCTCTGAGCTTATTGATCAGGAAAAGATGAGACCGCTGTCCTGGTGGCAACCTCTAACGGTGACTTCCTAGTAATTTGTCCAATCCTCGCAAGTCCCTGCTAACCTCACGCCATACACCTCTGTTACCTGCACACTTATGACGCTCTCACTTCGAACATGGAATTTCTTTAAAAACTGCAACGAGCGCGGTCTGTGGTCCCCAAGATTAACGAGCATATCACTACGTTCCTCTGTAGGACATTCACGCAACAAGGCAACATTCTTGGGTGTGATGGTCAAAAACTTTTGCACCTTTCGATTCTCAAGTCTGCGAATCTAAAAAATGGGAGATGTGAGATGTGAGAAAAGGAGTGACCACGGTACATTAGTTGTATTGACGCATGCTAGTGTTGACACAAGGCTGTTTTGATCCCTTTCGATCCCGAAGTCTCTGTCCCCTCGAAATCATCTCCCCACCTCTATCTCGTACTCTCGATTGTGTGCCCATGCTACTTGAGCCCCATCATCTCCTTCGCCTGTTGCTCCCCCATAGCACGGACCTGCTCCGCCACGGCACGGGCCTGCTCCCCCATAGCTCGTGCCTGCTCCACCAGATCGTTGTATTTACTCAATGCCGATAGCTTCTCTACGAGCTTCTATGCTATTTCGGCACGCTGTATTTGCTCTTCGAGCTTTTTTTTCGTTTCGTGCACGATCCCGGCAAGATCGTCCAAAAGGTAGATGAGGAAGGCTAACGCGAGGTAACGGGTGATTGGATGAGTCAGGACGGCCCAGGTCCAACGCATCACGGTCCCAGTGCAACATATGATCGTCCAGGTGCAACACAGAATGGCGTTGAAGATTTCGCGTTTGGTGTAAGTTTCTTTAGGATTGATTTTCTCGTCATTTTCAGAGTCGGTGAGGAGGTTTGTAGACGTTGGAGGAGGGGAGCTCTCCGTAATTAAAGATGACGATGAGCTTTCGGCAGTGGTGCGGGATTTTAACGGTGCCATGACTGTGTCGTTGAGTTCAATGATTGAAATTTCTTGTCACATGAAAAATTTTGGTGCGTGGAGAAATCTTGGAAGGATGGTGAAATACATGGGAAGGGAGAATGCGTTTATATTAAAGATGCCACGTAACGCTCCAATCGCTCATCGACTTGTTTTGGTATTTGAACACAACTCTTGTGTTCAGGGCCTGTCTCCAATTGGTCTAGAGCATCGAGCCGGCCACCTTGGAGCCCCGTCTTGGGTACTGCCAGGCGTCTGTCAGTGGATTGCCATCTGCTTTTACTAAATTTTCAATACTAGGTGCCCTTTCCCCGTCGTGGGAACCAATAGCTGGGTTTCCCTTGGTGCGACGGTGGCATAATGAAGATGAATTATGTTCGCAGAAAGGATGGCATCCCTTTCATTTCCCTCCTTCTGCCGAATATCACGGAGTGAATCCTCAATTCTATCCCGCGATCGAAATTCGATTCTTGATAGTTTCATCATTCTCTTTTATAGGACTAGAACTTCGATTGCGCTCTGCGACATTCCAGAAGCGACGGTTCATGTTTTCGATCAAGTACCAACCTTGCTTTAGATACGAAAATCGCAGCATGCGCCACATCAATCCAGAACCAATGGGCGACCGCTTATCAAGATTTGCCAGAAAGAACTCGTAGGGAACATCAACCCACAAACCATACAGCCCGTGGAAAATAATCCATGGACAAGGTAATCATCGTCCCGTTTACTTTAGACAATCTAGTGATTCCCAAGTAACCCAGAATTACGTCAAGCCAGACTCTTACATACTCGTTATGCTTACCCATTTTGAAGCCGTAGTACAGTTTATTATTTGGAAACCTTTGTGCTTGTTGGTGATGAAGTCTGGTCTGCCAGCGATTCTAGGACCGACCGCCAGAGACCCAGCGATAAGGCAGTTACCTGGAGAAAGAGATATCTGGACCGCTCAATGTCTCTCACAGCATTGTTCGTTCTAAATAGCATAGACCATAGCCATGTTAGGAATCATTATGAAGATTGTCACTGTAGTCACTGTAAGACGAGCAGTGATTGTATTCAGACACCTTAGCTGAGCGTACAGTGAGCCATGAGCCACAGAGAGATCAGAAGTGGGGATAGTCAATACGACCACCCGTTTCGCTGGGACTGCTGTTTAGTCGAGATACTTTTGTCAGAGGCGTCAGCCGTCAACATGGATCAAGGCTAGCCGCGTCTAGGCTAGTGTGGCAAGTTTCGCAACGAGATATCCTGAACACAGCTCGGACTCCAGGCACGTTGCCAATGTTGTTAAGATCAAACCTGTAAAGTCCCTGATAAGTATCGAATGAGCAAGAAATTTATCTCCTACTTGATATCCAAGTATTCTTATGCAATGACGTCACCCATGTCGCATGCAGTCTGGCTTAAACGTCACCCATGTCGCGTGCAGTCTGTCTTAAAAACTTGGTATCTGAATGCGCGATGCTTTCTGCGTCAAGTTTTTGTAATTTCTAATCCTAATGGTCCTGTAGCATATATGCTCAGTAATAGATAATTATGACCCATAAAAGCAATTTGTCCGACGTGTATGTCCGCCGCCTGTTCTCAACATCGTCACTATTTGCTGCTACAGTTATTCTACTTATCGCCCTCTATGACTGGCCAAGGCGCTGGCTCCTTTCGGGCGCCCCCATCTTGACATACGTTCTGTTTCTTGGTGCTTCAAAAAGCTATCGCGTCCTACCTTTCATTCCATTATGGACTCTTTTCACAACCCTGCATCTAGTGTACGCCGTGGCAGCGACGTCTTGGTTACTCTATTGGGTATTTGTCGCCAGCTGTTATCCAGTCATCTTCCTGACATGTCTATTCCAATTCAATACAGTGGCACGATTTGTGCGATATCGACTTCGCTCGCTACTCCGGCAACTTCATTTCGCCAATGACAAGATCGCTTTCTTCGACCTCCCCGCACTAGAGATAGATACTACAGTAGACGGACTGATGGTCGTGCGTGGCTTGACAATATCCGTCTCAAGTCTGACCATCATCGCGCATGGCATTGAGGTCGGTATCAAGCTGTCGGATGACATGGAGCTCGCGATCCAAGTGGAACATCTCAAGATTTCGCTCTTCCGAAAGATCCAGATTGGTGACGTGTATGCCAATATTAAGGGCGGTGAGTACGAGATGACGTTCGGCAGCCTGGCAGAGAGCACGAATGACAACGACGGCGATCCAATCCTGGCTACCGAAACGCCGTTACTGAAAGCTGCTGCTGCTAATGGAGATTCTGACACAATCAAAATGATTAGTAAGATGACTGAAGGCAACTCGACCCCAAGAGAATCTTCCACTAAGGCTGGAATCGATATCGTCACTGCATTATCTCCCGACAATGATGAAGCTAGCGAGACCTACCAGAAGACACTTGATCTAATTGAAAAAACTAATGCCATCCATCAAGCCCGCAAACGGCTCTCCAAAGTCGCTGCGACTCTGAACACAAATAATAGCCTAGATTCTAGCATCGAGAAAGACTTGAGAGCCGCGATCTGCTCGGAGCTCCACAATAAGCCGTCCATCTCCCATCCGCCTTTGCGATCCATCAAGGTGACAACTCTTCAGAATCTGTCACCCCCATGGGTGCGGACTATCTTGCACCGATTGCCAATGCTGCTCCGTCTGCTGCTCAACCCTATCAGTTACTTTCATCCAATAAACATCTCCTCCATTACTGCAGCTGGCTCAGGGCGCTGGATTAGTTATATGTTGGGCGAGCACATATTCCAAGACTACGGGGAAGGTGCTGCTGAGATCCGGCGGCTGGAAGCGAAGATCACCTCCTGGCTCTCAGAGGCAAACTTCGTTCTCCAGCTCGCCGATATTCTTGGGCTGGCCCAAACTCCATTCTTTCACAATTTTGATATCAATTGCCAGCTACGATTCGGGGATGTCATGGCCTACCGCTCGCTGCCGGCATCCATTGAGCTGAAACAGGTAACGCGACTTGGCGGCGCTGACGCGACATTCAATATTCCCACCTTCCTGCTTCCCCACCACGAGCATCTCTTACCTGCAGTTCCCACGCAACAGGACAAGAAGCAAATGGAAAAGGAGGTGGAAGTAGCGGACGGCTTGCCCAAGACTATCCAAGCGCAGCAAAGCCTAGATCAGGCTGTCAAAGACGAGACGAATGTTAAGATGTCAGTGCATGCGTCCCTGCCAGCATGCTTTGACCAGGAGCTGCTGAACTTCATCGCGGCACTTGTGAAGGCGACTAAAGTTGTGGAGATGGAAAAGGAGCCAAGCGCCATGGATCGTGAGGTAAGCGGGATTAAAGATTTTTCAAAGTCGCTGTCCAGGGGGATGAAGGATGGGATGAAGAAGGCGGTCGTGGGAGGAATTGTGAATGACCAGTGGATCGCGAAGATGGTCGCTAAGGTAACGAAGAAGCTGGAGACTGCGCAGGGGGATGTGGGATATTCAGGAAATATTCCTGTGGCACTGGGGCCATACAGATTACCTGAGGGCCACGTGGAGTTGTCTAAGATATTAGCATGATGTAATGGGAGCGGAACTTTCGTCATTAGAAACATTACACTGTGAGTAGTAGCGCTCGAAGTGCTCTCCGTGACACCAAGTCGTACATCCACGGGATTTGTATGTTTGAGGTAAGGCGTATTCACAAGTTCAACATTTGTACCGTGGCCCTAAACGTCAGATGAGTATTGCAAAACGTTTATATAGAAGGTACACGGATTCGTAATATATATTTGGGTATCATTGCAGGACCTCAAGGCATTGTGCTCCCCAACAAGCCTTAGCCATCAGAAATCCTCTTTTGGCTCATCATCTGTCTATAGCCTTCGACAACGCTTCTCCTTGCCTCGGCAAGCTCAGCTTGCCTCTTTAGACCCCCTTCACCCTTACCGATATTGAGATCTTTCTTTCCCCTCGGCACCTTGGAAAATTTGGGGGGTGCAAGGACAACATCATGAAGTCCTACCAACCCAGCCCTAGAGGCTACTTCATCAATTGGCTTAGCCTGAATATGCGCCCATGGATCTTCATCGTCATCATCTCGTTGGCCATTGCCAGGACCACCTCTCTTCTTCTTCCCACTCTTCCTCTTGCCCTTCTTCATTGCCAGCACTTCCTCTTCCCCCTCATCCATCTTCTCATCCGCCTCCTCCTCTCGCTTCTCTTTCCTCCTCCTATCCTGCTCCCTCCACTCTCTATACATCCTCTGCATCTTCCTCTCCGTCTTCGTCTGCCTTTCTTTCCCCTCCTTTCCTCCCCCTCCCTTCTTCGTCAAGCCAGAAAAAGGAAGTGCAGCATCTACTCGCGCGCCAAACAAGGATAAAGGCTCAAAAGGCTGGATGGTTGGCGTTGGTAGCGCTTTGAGTACAGGAGCAGTGTTTTCGTCGGCGACCAATTTGGTAGGTTTCTGCTTTTTCGAGGGGCGATTCCCATCATCTAATCCAGATCGAGGGGGCCGGTAGCCGGTGAGGAGGCGTGTGAAGGCTCGTGGGGTATCATCCTGCATTGAAGCATGCTTGCGCTTGTACGATATCAAATTGGGTTTCGTGTTGGTGATGGAGCGTTTGCCATCTGTATTGGTACTTGTTGACTTGCTAGTCGGTAGAGCCTGGGCTCTCTTCGATGGTGGGAGATCATAGAAAGAAAGGTCGGTCTTCGACTTGTCCCTTTTGTGCTTATGAGGCATATTGAATTGATCTTATGTAATTTGTAGAGGGGTGCAGATGCTTTCGAAGGGGCCGCAGAGACATTCTTTGAGCCTCGAATGGTGCATATGCAAAGCCGTCCAGGACTTCTTACCCCACACTCGGCGGAACTACGGCTACTCAGGCTCGGTCAGGGAGAGCTAAGGGTACACCAGTATTCAATTTGACAGCTTGGCATTATCAGCCCTATTCTATTCTGATCCTGAAATCCAGAATTCGGCCGAGCAATTGCCTAACCATTGAATAGCTTCCAATTAGTAGTCTATACGTAGTTCTTCGATATAATCCATTCAACCGTTCTTCAGTCTGGAGACAGTACAGAGAAACGAATTCGTTCCCGCGATCCTATGAAGGTGTGATAGCCTCGGAAAACACGTGCTTCGGCTTGGCGGTCTATTTGGGGAGGTATTCTACGGTCCAGAACATCGTCCTTGTGCGCCCACCAACGCCAAACCAAAACGCTGATCAGCTGTTGACCTCACCAATCACTGGGACCTCGCGGCGGAAATGTAAAATAGCGCTTGATTCTGCTGCGCGCCATGCAAATTCTTCCGCAATGCTACCTTCGTCTTGCCTAAATAGCGAACTAAACATACCTTGATGATCTGTCACACCACAGACCATTGTTACACAACGTTTCACGATCCATTCTATGATTATCTGACATTCACATACGCAACATACGTTGAGAGAAGACTACCACCAAAGACTCGATGCCGGGCGGCGCCCAATTAGATCAACATGGACAAATCCGGAGAGGAGTCAATTGGTCTGGCGTCGAGAGGCCCATATCTTGACAACGCAAATGCGCATAGTGATTCTCATATCTCGGCTTCAGACACTCTACTAGAACATGATACAGAGAATGTAACTACAGACTTCCAGCAAAGGCCGAAGTGGAAAAGAATGTTCTCCTCCCAAATGAAAAGACGTCGGAAACCTTCAAGACCGATGAATGACCTTGTTGAAGAAAAGATGGGAGGACGACGTAAAAGATCTCGAATTTGTCTGAAAATCGGTCTTGGCATACTCGTGGCGCTGTAAGCACCACCTTTCTCCTTGATGAAGTCAAGGCTAACACTGCGACTAGTGGAGTCATACAGCTTTTCAACTTGATCGGCGCCCTGATCATTTTCATCCTTCCTGGCGGCGTGCATGATATCGTACAATCATGGGGCCGTCCGGGGCACATCGGAGCGGGGCTGGCGTCATGGCCTACCGACTTTTCTCGAGATATCCTCCCTATACCCTGTCACTCCCACAATGACTATTGGCGAAGGGTACCTCTTTTCTCTGCCATCGAAGCCGGATGTATAGGCGTAGAGGCAGACATATGGCTATTCGAGGAGGAATTGTTTGTTGGTCACTCCATCGCAAGCCTGACGCCCAACCGAACGTTGAATAGTCTCTACATCAACCCACTTCTCGAGACGCTATCGAAACAGAATCCTAAGAAAACCCTCATTGACCAACGAGATGACCAGCTACACGGTGTATTTGACACCAACCCCGAGCAATCGCTCATTCTCCTCATTGATTTTAAAACCGCCGGGGACGCTCTCTGGCCTTATGTGCAGGCTGCGCTCGAGCCGCTTCGAGCACAAGGCTACTTAACGCGAGTGAACGGCAGTGAGATGATTCAAGGGCCAATCACTGTCGTGGGAACTGGTAACACACCTTTCGACTTGGTCAACTCAGATACTTCGAATTCCCATCACGACATCTTCTTCGATGCTCCACTCGACGACATGTACGAAACCCTGGATGGCGAAGCTTCACCAGATCGGGCAACCCCCATGGAAGGATCCGAGCAGAGCGAGGCAACCTCCAGTGCGAACGGTATGTCAGAGGTCGCAGAGCCGCCGATGACAGCACATGAACAGCGATCAGATGATGCAGGGCAGGGTAAGTCTGGTACCTCGTCATTCGGACCAGACGCTTTCAATGCCAGCAATTCTTACTACGCCAGTGTATCATTTGGTTCAGCAATCGGTGTGCTACGGGGAGGTGAATTCTCGGAAAAGCAACTAGAGCGCCTTCGAGGTCAAGTCCGAGGAGCGCATAGGAGAGGGTTAAAGGCCAGATATTGGGACCTCCCTTTCTGGCCAATTAGTCTACGAAACCATGTCTGGGACATTTTGGTGAAGGAGGAGATCGACCTTTTGAATGTGGATGACCTCAAGGGAGCAACCAGAAGGAATTGGAAAAAACATCGTGGCTGGTGGAAGCGGATGAAGGGCTCGTCGTATGATGTGCATGGGGGGTTTCAAGGATCTATGGAAGGTCCTACAGCATCTGTCTGAGGGATTTGAGCATCAACATGATATGTGGAGTAAAGGGCATCGCATTTATCGGCTACGGAGGTATTCCGGATATGAATCATGTAAAGATACCATAGTTTTTCAAATTGATGATCGACGTTTTCGACAATCCTCCCGTGCTGACCTCATGCACCTTTGGCACATTTACCTCTTGCTCATTCTATGAACATTTATTCGAACCTGAAGCTCGAGGGAGCTTTCTCCCAGATTACTAGTGTTATCATAAGCGAACGGTTAGCGTTGCCTTATCAGTCCCAAAAAACCAATGAGCCCCGCCATGCAAATTCGAATGACTCCCGTCATCCTCGAACCACTGCACCACGACGCCAAACATCTTCCTGCAGCACCCTGTCGCACGTTCGAGCCTCTACTGCTTTCTCCTCTGCCGCCAACCATGGCTTAGCTTCTGCTACATTTTACGACCCTTCATAGGAGGGTCACGATGTCGGAACTGGTATGGCAAGAAGCTTGGACGGTTTGATCCGCCATTTGCTAGATCACATCGCTCTTTGCGGTGCACATGGTAAGCCAAGTCACCCTGGATGACTTTTGAGAAATTGAAATCTGTTGAGGCTCGAACATGTCGTGCGAGAAATGTTTCGCTGCGTGACTCGATCACCTCCTGCATTTAACATATACTTGCATCAGATCGTAATTTCTCATGAGAGAATCTTTCCTTTCGCCTTTGAGCTTAATCTTTTTGCTTCAATTGATCATGGACTTGGACGCCTCATGAAGTTGTCTGTCACATACTAACATAGGCTCAGGTGCCTCAACGGCCGATTTCATTGGCTATGTCAAAAGCTACTATTCAGGACCTCTCGATATTTCTCAGCATGAAACTAATCAGAATCAAGGGGCGCATTGTGCAGAGCCCAAAATCAACATTGATAGACCTTTACTTGAGCAGGTCTGGAGATGGCTTACCAAAAATCCTGAGATCCGTGTGGGAGAACACGCCGGCCATCAACACCTTACATTGCCCGAAGTTGAAGAGCGCAATGCTGACGTCCGACGCCTCCAAAATGCTGGTGCGTTTAATCAAGGAACATTGAGCGACCAGGCCATTTCAACTTCTCCGGTGGCCCCTGTGCCCGTAGGCGAAAACCTTGACGGAGACATCCCAGTAGCCACCAAAACAACCGATAGAGAGGCTGTCGAGGTGTCTGGGCATGCGGCTGCCGAAACCCATAATATCGTGGTTGCCGCTGCGTTTCCTGAGGCATCCGACGGCGCCACAGCCGACAGCCAGAATAAGCATGAAGTCGAGTCTGGAGCGAGCAACGGGGTAGCTCTTGCACCTGCAACGTTTGAGGCAACCTCCATTCTTACTAGCACCAATTACGAGATCTGTCTTCATACCAGCGAAAATCGCATGTGGCATGCACTAACAGGACATGGTCCTGATGTTGTGAAAGTGAAACCGCTTGACTTCGACTGCTTATCAATCATAGCAAGATTTGGATCTCAGGGCATTTTGCAGCACCACCTTACAAGACTCAGCGGTCAAGATAAACGTTCCCTTCCATCTCGTACAGATCGATTACACGAAGGAGGCTACATCATCAAAGAGCAGCTGGCCGTTAGGGAGGGTGCGCTGGCAGCCATGCTGCATACGAGCCGCTGCGTACTCAAACGCTTTGCGCAGTTTGACACTGACCAGACCTTGAAGCCATATCCGACCCAGGTTGACCCCACATCAGCGAAGAAGAAGAAAAAGAAAAAGAAGCGTCCCGTTGACGATAATAGAAGGGACCAAGCAGCTCTTCCAGAACCAAGACCTGTTCCCCAGTGGACAGCGGACCGGTCTATCAGCAACCAGATCTTCGACCTTGTGGATGGAGCTGGTGTCCAAGGCATGAGTATGAGCGTTAGTGTTGTCCTTTTTGCTAGTATGCCGAAAAATTACTAAATCTTCCAACAGGATATTCGAGACAATTTATTTGGTACAAACGTCAAGAAGGTTGCAGAGGAGTATGTATCGCGACTAGCGGAAAGTTGGCAGATTTCTCAGCCATTACATCTTCGTCACCTCTCAATTGTTCGCGACACTGCGCTCAAAGGTAAAAGCCAGATCTACATGTATTATACCTTTGCAAACTTCCAGAAGCTGGTGGACGGGGGAAGAGGCTTTTGGGAAGCAGTATCTACCGTTCCTGATCACGTGAAACAAGGTGATAACGTAGCCGCAGCACTGAACGCTCAGCCTGATGTAGACGAACATGGTTTTCCTAAGCTTAACCCCAACGATTTTCAAGGGCATCATGATGATGATGTAACGCTGGCAGATGTTGCTTCGGCGCTCGGTGTCGGCCCAATGCCAATTGGTCATAAGGACCCGATACTGAAGCAAAGTGCTGGTGGTGAATACGGTAAGATTGTAGCACTTGTCCGTGTGACGAAGCCTAACATAGGGACAGGTATCAAATATAGAAAAGCTGAAAGTCGATCGAAAAACCTCAGCGACGCTCATCAGCCCCAAGAATCCAGCTCTTCGCTTCCCTTGACAAAGACTGCGAAGACACAAGGTGACGACAATTCTAAGCAAAAGAAGATCTCGCCTGGCCGGCCTGTGTCAGCAACACCTCAAGCCCCTTTGGGCCCGAAACGCCCACTTTCCACGCCCGCGCCGCCTGTTGCGGCAGCAACTCTATCATACCAAACGCCAACTCCGCAACGCGACTATGTTCGAAATAATCAAAAACCACGGGGTCGGCCTAGGAAGTATCCAAGAACAGGGGTACCAGAGAACATCGAATCAATGTCCACAGAAGATCTCAATAAATTGCGCACCTCACAAGGCATGGCCGAAAAGTACGAAAAGATCCAGATAGAAAACGAAATAATGAGAGGTATCGAGGAGGGAGATGACCCAGTCCTAGTCACTGAGCGAGCTCTGGCGGCTGCTGATGACTCACGAAGACGAGATGGAGAGGATCCCATGCCTATGGCCACTAGAACACGAATCCTTTACGACTACGCTGGTGGGCCTGAACCAGATCCTGCTACTGCTGTTGGCAAAGGCTGGATATCGAAACTGCCTCCTGCATATCAACCGACACGTCGTATAGGGCGCCGTCCAAGGGAAACAACTTATCTGCCTTCAATGGCTGCGCATAGCTATCCGACCCACGTTACTTCAAGAAGGCGGGCTGTAGCCCTTGAACCAGTCCTCGAAAAACGTGTGGATGAAGTAAAGCTCCTCGCTAATAGAACACGACGGAAAAGAACGCCTGTTCCGGATCTTAGGACTCTTCTAGGCAAGAAACCAGTTCCAAGAGAGCGGCCTCTCCAAGTGCCCGTTGCACCATCTATACCAGCTATAAGACATGTCATGCAGCATCTTCCATCTGTGGCTGCACATTCTTGGCCAATCTCTGATGCAATATCCCGCGCTCCACAGAATACGGTGCCTCGCAAAAGGGCTCGTCATGCGGAGGACCCTGAACCGATTTCGCCTCAGTCCGAGGACCAATCCTCACAGGTTGCGTCGTTAGAGTCTCCTACTATTCCGCCTACATCGTCCTTCTCAGAAGCAAGTGTGAAACGGAAAAGAACTACCAAAGAGCCAAGGGATGTTTCCGATACCATCGATGAAGGGCTTTACCCTGGCTGGATTCAATTCATGTCAAAATACTACGAGTCGCAATTGAAGAGTCTTGCAAGGCCTCATGATGGTGTTTTTCTTGGAAATACAATGCCTCGAAGAAAAAGACCGGGCGAGCCAAATGACCTTCGGCCGAAGGAATTTAAGGTCGTGGTTTTCAAATTGGCGAATTTGAGACGATATGATTGGTTTGTTCCAGACCCAACACCTTTGAAATCAACAGTCAAGCACATTAAAAGCCAAAGCTTTGCAATGACACCAAAGGTGCCGATAATGTCTCCTGATATATCGCCAATACCGAAAGACGCATCCACTGCTTCACAAAGCAAAACCTCTGCATCCGTATCCGAAGCAGTCATGGCTGCCAGGCCTGAGCCTAGCAACGCGTCGCATTCTGTCAACGGCAACGGTACGAAAAGGAAGCGAGATGGTTCTCCTCAGCCTGCCCAGGGTACGCTTCCCATTTCTCCCAGTCCTAGACGCTCTCCGCCTAGTATGGGAGTGTTTAAGGTCACAAAGAAACCAAACGCCCTTCTCAATCCCCCGAATCTGACGCAGAATACGTCTTCCCTTGCTCCCTTCCAAAAATTCTCCTCTATAGGAGTTGAGAACTCCGCGGGTACAGAAAAGTATAGCAGCTCTGCTGATCCTGCAAATGTACCATCCATATCCGCTGAGGCAGACGGCAACACGACGAGTGAGGCTGAGCAGGTTCGTCGTGAGCCAGAAGCACCGAATGACATATTTGCTAAAGCCGGCGATCTAACTGTTTCTGTCTCCAACGTGCAATTATCTGTTAACAATGCTGTCGCTCCGCAAACTTCGAAACACACCGAGAATACTTCGCAAGACGACGCATCACCTGAGCAAGCACGCGACAGGCGTGACATCTCTTCACCTACACCAAGCTCGCTTATGACAGCTTCTCAAAAATTGGCACCGCCTACAGAGACGTCATCAGGACCCACGAGAAAATCGTTTGGGCATATGAGCCGTCAGGGTGGTTCCTCGGCAATCCTGCGCAAGAATATCATAATGGATCTTGTTGAGAAATGTGGTGGCGTCTTCCCCAATCACAGAGAAATGTGTGCACCGTTCGCTGTGGAATGGCATAAGAAAGGGCAGGAAGGATTTCCTGAGCCAAAAACACTACAGACTGCAGTGACTGCACTGTGCAGCGAGGGCAAAATCCGACGAATCACGTTTACAGCCCAAACCAGCCAAGGCCTGATAGTGACCAAGGACATTATAGTGCTGGCAAGTATTGATAATGCGGACCCTCGGGTGAAAGAACTCCAAAGCAGGATAGTGGCTGCTCACCCACGGCTTTACATTCCTACAGCCGTGATGCCATTAAATGATCCACGTAGCATCTATGGCCAGGTCTCCAAGCTACCGAACATTGGAGTAAATGATCCTTCTGGCTCTGAGGCTGGCGTGGCAATTCGGTCCAAAGCAGCACGAAGGAGAAGGAATCGAAGAGACAGTCAGGACGAGCTTAACGAGAACTTTTCTGATCATGAGGACCTAGGCCCACATATTACTAGTACATCCACTTTTGTATCTTCTAAGCTCCTCGGGAGGCTTTCAGGCAATACTTTCGGGTCAATACGCAAGGTCCAACGGCTAGCTACTCTCCAGGGAACGCCGAACTCATCGGTGACTCGACCACTACAACGCTCAACACAAGAAGCTCTGCCGACCGATGCTAAAGGCTTGACATGGCTCCCATCCGAGTATGCATTCTCAGAGCTCAATTTCGAAGATGAAAGACCTACGA
Source organism: Lecanoromycetidae sp. Uapishka_2 (assembly GCA_035521555.1). Taxonomy (NCBI): domain Eukaryota; kingdom Fungi; phylum Ascomycota; class Lecanoromycetes; species Lecanoromycetidae sp. Uapishka_2. The sequence continues at coordinate 19,637 of JASZXT010000425.1, forward strand.
TATTGGAGCCAGCCATCACAGAGGACACGCATCGCCGATATGGTCGTTACGCAACCATTATGGGCCAATCCAAGACCCAGAAGCCGAAAGACCAAAAGGAACAAGCCAAAAGGCGAATTCGAGGAATGGCCCAAAAGGCAGCAGAGATCGAGCGTCACCAAGCAGAGGCGAAGGCTTCAAAGCCATCCTACCTCTATAGCGATTCCACCAGTCAACGTCGTTCAAAGCTTAGCAACCTTAAGTCCTCGTTCCTATCAAAGCCGACCTCGGTAGACAGTGTCGAGTCTCCAAGTGCTACCCCACGGAATATCAGGTTCCCACCGCCAACGACGAGCTTCGGGTCTACAATTCTAGATACGGGACCAAAAACACTATCGCAGTCGACTCCAAAGGCTGTGCTGCATAGAGAGCCGAGCGATCCTGTGGAAGCGCGTGAGACGCAAACATACGTCAGATCGCTTCTGGTTGGCTTCATGGACCCTATACATTACTACCACAAGCAGAACGGTACATTCTCGGTCAGTTTCTCGGGGATCCAACCCCCGAGAAAGATCATTGCTCATCGCGGTACTTGCGTGTACCCCTTTACGGCCGACGTCAAGACCGTCAATCCTACAACGAAACGAAGGTTCAATGCAAAATCAGATACTGCCAGGCCTCATGACTTTCTTCAGCCATCTCAAGCACGCTTCGTGGGGGAGGTTGACAAACTCTTAGCGTGGGAGCTCAACACGCCAGAGGTGCAAGACGCTGTCATCAAGAGCTGGCCAATCATCAATTACACCTTTCCACATCCTCTCATAACGGCCGAGATTGTTGCGGCAGAGAAGACGGCAGCAAACGGTTCCCCAATTGAAACTGAAGATGATAGACCGCGTCCAGAGACCCAGTTAAAACGCCGCCGCTTGCTCTCGGTAGCCGATAGGAACACTGATGGAGAAACTTTCGAAGGAGAGAGCAGGCCGATCAAGTACCGGCGATTACGTGGGCCTCGAAGCGCCAAGTACTTGGGCGAGAACGGCGAGCAGCGCCTCCTTACTGCCGTATTGGTGGTTCGCACATTGACTGGGGGTATCGAAAAACATGTTGACTGGGTATTGATTGCTAAAGTCTTCGAGCCGGAATATGACCAGATGTTTGTTCACGGCCGCTGGAATTATGTGGCAACCAAATACAGATTCATGATACCCAAATTGGAATCCGATTTCCAGGATCTCTTTGCACAGGCGTATGAAGAAGGCAGCGTACCTGTCATGGACTTCGATACTCTCGGAGAATATGACTGGAAATGGCTTGTGGATTGGGTGATGGCCAAGATCGACACCGCTTTCCAGTCACAGCCTGAACTGCCGTCCGAGCGAGATCGCTTCCAAGAATTGTACACCATCAAGGAGACGTCTGAGATTGATATAACCGATTTCTACGAGATTGACAGGACATACAATACTAAGAAAAGGACACATGCAATCAATCGCAGTGCTTACATTGTTCCCGTAGAGAGAGCACGACCCTCAGAAGAAGAAGCAGAACAGCTTGCCACGGCCAAATCTTGGGTTCGCGCCAACGTCATCACCCCCCAAGAGACATACAATTCCGATGCTGCCCGTGCAAAGTTGTCCATCTTTCCAGAGGATGTTGTCGAGGACGCACTAAAGCAACTTTTGCTCGACAAAACGCTAATGCAAGAGAACAAAGGTCGCCTCGTCCCTGGCCGCAATTATGACATCAGTGAATTCTTCCTCGATCGCCTCCGGAAAAGACTACTTTCTGCTCACTTTGAACGTGCCATCGCTTTCAAGAGACAACTCGATGCTGATTTCGCGACTAGAGGCTATCATACATTCTCTGACGCAGCGGACGATGGAGACGTACTCGCTGTGTTCAATTTGATGGCGAACAAGTGCATCGCAGTCGTACCAATCGGTGTACCGCTCAATAAATGGGGGCTGTTAGACGGCTATGAGTCTCGTTTCATGGATAAGAAGCGTCTCAAATTCGACATAGAGCTCCGCCCATCGCCCGATTACGTCGCCGGAAATCCACTCCATCCATATCCTCCACCACCGTCTCAGCATTTGCAGGATCCAAAAGCTAAGATCCCAACTTGGTACGACATTCACGGCTCGCTTGTGCCTGTGATGTGGGAGATGTGCCTTGCGGCTGTCTTGTGTATTCTAGCCATGAGGCCAGGTGCAGGATCCGTGGAGATTGAGAAGGCAGTGAGACCTGCCATGCAGGATTGGGAGATTGAGAGTGTTTTGGAATGGTTGGTGGAAGCGAAAGCTGCGAAGAGAGAAGGGACTGGTTATAATGTTGAGGAGTGGTGGTGGTTGGCTTTGGGGGGTATGGAAGAGCTGGATCCTGGTGAGAATGCTAGTAGGGGAAAGGGGACAGTTGAGGCTACTGGCACGGTCAATGACCTTATGGTCATGGATCGCGATGACTGATATTGCGTGCATTTGGGAGGTCATTTGAATTGCTTGGTGCTTGGTGCAAGATCGAGTGCTGGGTATGGGAGGTAAAAGTTAGTATGATTGATACCCCTATACATCAGAGCTGGCGACAGATACTATGATAGATAACGTTTAATAGAGGAATGCATTTGCAATCGCAATACCCATTTGAAATCTAGCCTACCCCTTGTTCTACCTTATGCTCGCACAAAGTTTAATCGTCTGCCGAAACGTAATTCAAGGCACAGGTGGTCAATGCTTTCGCAATTCTGATTCTTCCACTATAGGTGCCGCCAGTGACGTCTTATTTCACCTAAGCTTGGCCAACACACATTTTCGATTCAGCAAGAAAGTTCTCCTCATTTCGCTTGCATCTGCAGGTATCTATTCATCTGCCTACTAGCAGTGTATCCTTTTCTTCGCATGTATAATCAAGGCATCTTTCCCATGCGCAATATTCCTGGGATTTTACCCATACGAGATCATGATAATTACATGCAAGGCAAGCAACATCCATAAATCCAATTCCGTATTACTACGCAAGTGTTTCCAGCATTATGAGACACCTCTCTCAACACCAGCAGTTGAAAACTTGAGTTGATTACCCAGCCTTCGGTTGGTCTTTTCCATCAGCTGGCATTCAACACCCTTACCACACCGACAGTCCAAATTGTTGAATTGGATCACCTAGTCGTAGGTAGGTAATCCGCAATATGTGGCATCAACAAAAACAAAATCTTTCCCCAGGACCAAAAAAATCCTCTGATCGCGAATGATATGCATGCAGCATTGTATTTCCGCTTCGAGATTGCTCTCATTTTCGTTTGCAAGTCATATGCGTTGCCTGGTTTTATCACGGCCTCAGTCCAGCCGTCGGTCTCCTTTTCGGTATCGGGATAGCATTATATCGCGCGCGACTCAGCTCCAATTCGTCTCTGCAGATACGTCGGAGTTTATCGGGTTCGTCTCTAGGAGCTATAAAGAGTCAGCAATGAATATCTCGTTCTCAAAATCATGGTATATCAACGGCATAGAAAGGAATCAGCAGTCTCGGAAAGGATGATATCACCCCCTTTATTCCTCGCAAATCGATTTCTCAAACCCTGATGAATACGATTTAACACACAAAGCACCAAACATACCATTCCGAAACCGCCTAAAAGCTTCATGATCAGTATCATGCAACCACATGTACGTCGGCTTGACCTCCCTTACCCTAAGAGGCGGGTAGGGATTCCGATTATTGTTGAATCTGCGGACGGAATCTGCTGTGCTTTGAGGGTGGTTGTAGATGTGGTAGATGCATAGGTGGAAGAGACTGGAGTCGGAGAGGTCGGAGCGGATGGTTGAGGGCATGTTCTTGGTGGTTGGAGGTGTGAGGAGAGAGGAGAGGAG
>JASZXT010000426.1:0-23465 GCA_035521555.1 Lecanoromycetidae sp. Uapishka_2
AGTATTATTAATAATCCTAGTAGGCTAATTAAGTAAGCGGTAGTACTATAAGGTAGATTAGGGAGGATAATAATATTCCTAGTAGGGTAGCTTAGCCGAAATTTAGTAAAAACCGTTTGGCTATTTTCGTATACCGTATCTTAGTAGTTAAATTTACTAGAACTGCCCGGAATATCTATCTTCGACTTTTCAGACGAGAGCTCTTCTGATATAAACGATCACTATCTACATCTGTGGTTTGGCTTCATTGTATTCCACATAGTGCGCCGGACTAAGAATTTAGATCGTTCCTATGCAGCAGTGCCGCTTGACTACTGCAAAGTCGGCCAACCATATGCAAGAACAAGCTATAAGGCTGCTGCGCTCTCAAAATAGCACTTCTGAAACGTAAGGCTGGCAATATGTCAGCGTGCCTCCTACTTTTACACTTATATTGATACAATCGCTACTTTCTCATCTTTTGAATTATTGTGCGTACCTAGAAAGCAAAATGCCGAAGGTGATCAAGACACCAAAACCTAAGCGACGGCGCTCACCATACTCAGCTTCGTCCTCTGACGGAGTTAGATATCTAATACCCGAGCCAGCGGATCCGCCAGTCCTCGACAGTTCTCAATCTGACAATGATTCTGTAAGATAGGTTCTTCCTAGTTGCAAGACACGCGTACACACGATGATCAACGCACATTGAACGCAACATTAATGTTGTGACTAATCAATTTCAATATAGACCTTGGTCGATGGTACGTCTCCGGTGGCTAATTTACTTGCGGGGGCAATAGTTGTTGGTTGTACGCTCCTGAGATGTTTACAAATTCATACAACGTCAAAATTCGAATATACTGACTGAGATTCTGTACAGAAGAGGTGTTCTTCACGCACCCAAGAGGTTACACAACAGACCACGTGCCAAAGCTTGAGACGTTCGCAAGTGACCTGAATCAAGCATTGAAGAAATCTTCGCCTTCCAGAAAATATCCCTATACCGCGGTTTACGTTCTGTTGATGCGGTGGGTAGATGATGATCTCCATATTCAATCCGAACTATCACGTCTTGGAGCCACTTTGAGGGGTCAATTCAACTTCGACGTGGTACGTTCAATCTCGAGGAATTCATTCCGTATCTTAGCCTCCCAAGGGTGACATCAGAAGTCATATGCACACATCTCGAGCACAGGAAGTGGACACCAAAGCAGAGGTGTTGGCCTGGAAGTATCAATTATGACCGAGTTGTTGTTTGAGGTTGACCTCGTATTGTTCGCAGGAGGAGTGGTACATTCCAAGTCTAAACTCGACTCGTTCACTCCAGTCGAAGATCTATGATTTCCAGAACAACCATCAGAGCGAGACCGAACTTCTAATAGTGTACTATGGCGGTAAGAGTCCCTTCGAGCTTGTGGCTCTTCTTCCCTCGCTGCACATTTGAACTCTCTAAACGTGCATTATCACATCGGTTGTGTTCTGAGACATTTGTCAATACCCAAACGACTTACCGGAGCAAAGAGGCTTACCTAGTGTGAGTCAGGTCACGGCCAAGCCGATACAAGGCGTGGCAGAAGTATCTGGCACGCGTTAGTCTTTTGAGGAGAATCGATAAACTCTCAATACTGATATCATAACAATAGAAATCTTGAAGCGGCTAGTCCCTCCTTGAATTGGTCATCTCTGCAACATCTTCTCGAAACAGCGGTAAGTTATCCTCTTCATTCAAGATATTTCCATTCCGCATGACAAGATGGGTCGCGCGGCGAATTATCCCTCTACCGGAATTCACCTCATTTGCATGTCTCTTGAGGGAGTAAATCCTCGGCTTCTTAAAACAGCACTACTCCCAAGGTAGATACTACTGCCGTCGCTATCCGGTCTTCGTATCCTAGAGATGTGTTGATTCTTGAAATGTCAGGTCCCTCATGTACTTATTATACTGGATTGTTGTTTCGCAGCCAATGCGGCGAGAGACATGACTGAGGGCACTACAAAAGAGATTCTTGCTGCCTGTGGTCGAGAAAATCGTACCCTAGGAGTAGGCATACGGTCTTTCACTTCAGCATTGATCGAGGAATTACAAGCTTTCGGAGACACGCCCTTCACTACCGCCATGCTACACTCGCGATTAGTGACAATGCGATGGCGACTCGCTTATACCCCTATATATGCTTTACTTTCCGAACATGGGGGTAGCAGCATTACGCTGTCACCAATGCCGATAGTGCAGATACCCTCTCTACCGGAACTAGAGGGTTCTGCAGAATCTCTCTCTGACGCCAGCGGAACAAGGCTTCTGCAAGGCGATAAGTGTTCCGCTCTTTCTCTGACCTCGAACTCGGAGAAAGCTGACACAAGAGTCCTCCTGGCAGTATCTGTTGTTCAAGATGCCGAACACGATATTGTTCAATGGGCTACCTGGCTGACAAGTTCGGCGCCTTGGGATGTCACCAAAATAGATGTGCAGATTCACTCGGCTTTTAAGAGCCACTCTACTTTGGTCGTCATTTCATTGCCAATATTTGCATGGACACAACTACCGGAGAGACCCGCCTATCGCTTCATTGGGTTCGTAAAATCGCGAGACCTCCTTCTCAAGGCGAAGTGGAGTCCACCATCGAAGACAGAGATACAGAACAGATCAAAGATCCCTGCATCCAATGAATCTGACAGCAGAGCGCTCTACGCGAAAAATAATGTCCAGATCTCACCGTCCTCTCTTGCCACGTCAATGGCGCAAACTCCGACCAGTGGTGACTCCAGTCACCCAAAATCTTGGCCTCCCGAAAACGACAAACTGCTCATGCACGCTCGACAACAAGGTATGGATTGGAAACCGATCGCTGCGCAATACTTCCCAGGCAAAACCGCAAGCGCGTGCCGTAAGCGGCACGAACGACTTATGGAAAACCGCAATGGCAGGGCAAACTCGGATGAAATCAATACCGACTCGCTGATTGAAGCATATGCTGAAGTCCGCGAACCTTTCTGGAGGCTTTTAGCAGATCGAGTAGGTGGGAGGTGGGAAACTGCAGAAGCTAAGGCACGTACTCAACAGAGTCATCGAAAACCCATCTCTCTAATATCGTATTAGTGTATGGAAATGGGTCTCAAAACCCCCCAAGTTTCCGCCCGTACTGCCCCACGTCGTGAGCATCAAAGCTTGGGTCTCTCTGACTTCCACACCGAGACCCCAGGCAATCTCTTCAACCCATATCCAGAAAGGCCCACGTCGGCTCATGATGATGACGACGGATTCAACGACAGTGCCATTGGTTGTGATTCCACCTTTGCCTCGATTGTAGATACCAGGCCTCCTTCAAACATTCTTCCACGAGTGCAGAATGCACCACTACCCCATTCACAGATAAGCTTACCCAGCTTCAATTCTGCATTTGGAACGCCCGGTGGAGCATATATGATAAGCGCTCCGCGGTCCCCATCTAGAATAGGAGAGAGTGTATTTCAATCTCATGAAGTCAACTAAGAGTCTGGGCACATGTGGACTCCCCGTGGAAAAAGCCGGTGAGGTTCGGTGAGAATGGTGAATGTAGCAAGTTTTGGACGACCAGCGATAGGCAAAAGTATGGTGCAACTTTATCTTTGTTGTGTTTAAGAAAGAACTGCATTCTTAGTCAGCTACCATGTGCTTGATCTTAGACCACGAGAAGACTAAAAACATCTAAGCGGAACCTTTGAATAGACTGACGGATTGCGCAAGCAATGACATGTCCTTTAAACTAGGTACGTAACGCGGCGCTTCGATGACAAAAACGAATAAATATCACATAGCCTCCTATCTCAGATGTGAATAGTAGATTTTCTTCAACTGACCTTGGCTACACGATGTTAGCACTATCAACCAGTGCCATAAAATTTACATTTTCATTTATTGAGACCTGTCGTGGGTCCCTGCGACTCAATGGACCTCACTGTTTCATCTATCAGACAATGGTGTCATAGTGCCGTAACTCCTGTCCATGCCACCATTCTCCTTCATCCATCGAGGTTCAACCTATATACAGTCAGAACAATTCCTTGGTTGAAGCTGGCCAAAAAGTAAATACCATGTCTCTGTACTGCCAGTAGCCTTACTTTTGAGAGGCCACGTGTGCAACGCATGTCGCGGGACCTGAGGCTTTCCAAGAAAGTGGATCATGGTCAATGTCATAGCAGTCGTGAGTATCTGGCGGTCGTCCCAGTGTCACTGACTTACATGTTCTCTTCACTACTTCAGAAGCCTTCGCAACCGTCTTGTTCCAATGCCGCCGAATTTATCATCTTTCTGGAAGAAATTGCGTGTATTACGCGTGAGCGCAATATTCAAGTGCACTGTCATTTGGAACCCAGCATGTTAGATAGACGACAGATGCAGCAAGTCAAGATTACTAGGATCAGTCCCCTACTGACTGTTTAAGCAATTGATCCGAACATTCTATGATCACTTGCGTGCCTTGTTGGGCAATACTTGAAGATGTGAAGAGAAGGGTGCCTCGGGTGCCAAGCACGGCAAATCTAGAGTACCCATGTCATGTCGTATCATTAAGATCTTTGGGAAAGGATAAAATGGCAGCGCAAATCTTTACGAGAAATCGTCCCATCTACCTCAGACTTTCAAAGCGGCCAGTGTAATATGGCTTCAGCCATCTTGACAGCTTTAGCAATGGTTGTGGTTAGACCTAATAGATGCTCCTTTACGAATCGTCTACTTCGTATGCCGATTGTGGTGCTGCAAGATACCTTCAGCGGCTGACACTTGCCCCTGCTGAATCAAGGAAGCGTCTCTTCAATCCACAGATCGCTCTCACTATTGTCTTTGGTTATGTCAAGGTGGACATTCCACTTTAGCACATTCTCAGCGTCTCCCTAGTGAACAGGTCCTCAAGACGAGCTTGATTCGCATCACAGCATCTCATGGTGCCTTCTTTCTGGTGTTCCATCATCTGACAATCTCAGTAGATCAGCACGAGTGAGAGTAGAGTATGTAACGAGATTCTTTCGGTGTGTATGGTTCGGACTTGTTTCTGTCTAGCCAGGATCTTCCACAGAAAATTGAGATGCGATATATTGCACTGTATGCTACCTTGCAATGAAGGACTGATTTAGAGCATAAATAGAAGGAGCTAATCCTTGCACACAGATATCCAACGGTAAGACAATAGCAAGTCATGATCAAAAGAAGTTTACAACAGCGTTGCATGCGCAGTATTACAGTAGGCGGCCATGGACTACACGCTAGGATTTGCGAAGACATGCTGGCCTCTTGGAATATAAGTTGCTAAAAAGATTTTCCTTGATCAGGGTACCTTTGATTGACTTCTGTTCTCTCTACTCGATTGTGCGTTGGTTCTGTTCTTTTAACGGAAGACAAAATGTATGCCATTCTTTAATGTGTCGAGCTTTGAATTTTGTTTTGTGGTGACTCATTATGGATATTTCAATCCTAATATAAGGATCAAGTGCTATGTTGTGACACTCGTAAAACACAAGTGGAAGTCATTATGAGTGATCATTCTGCTGGTCTCTGATTGAACCACTACTTCTAAGCTACTGCAATATTTACTCCGGGGTAACTTCGGATATTAAACCGCGCTATTCCGGATCTATTCGAGTAGGTTAGTAAGTTTCATTATCTTCATTTGTCTAGCCGGTCACAACACCGCAACCTGCCCTTTCAGCTATCAAAATCATCAGTACACGATCAAGAATTCACGTGCTAAGATGATATCCCGCCTGACATGGGCCCGCAGCGAAATCAATCTACTATGCTAGACAGCATACCCTTGGAAGGCGCCAATCCATCAACAGCAGTAAGCCAAAATGACTTCTCAGTTCAAAACACAAGCTCGGCGAGTACAATATGTCATTTATTCCGAATCGCGACAGGTATGATCCACGCACATGGATGTTCTCGCTTCAATGTGCTAAATCTGGCCTCAAGAAACTCGCTTGGAAATCTACCGATATCTCTTACTCCCATACCCTTTCTGCTTTTTGGATCCGAGGTGGAAAATAAAGAAAGGCTACAAGAATTCTGACGGTCGGGTTTCCTTGGTTGCAAGTGACCTGGACATCTATAGAGGTATCAGTGGATTAAATGAGGGAACGGAAATCGACATGCATCCATCCATCTTGAGCACCAATCGACGCATCCATCACGAAGCAGCTCCGCTTCTCTACTCGGAGCTCACAATCATAGTGAAGACCAGTAAATTGCCTTCCCTCACGGAACCTCTGCTCCAAACCCTTCTTTCAAGCTCGGTACAACGAATCTGGCGTCACGATCCCCGGTCAGGCTATCAACAGATCAACGGCGACTACATCTATATATTCCCCGAGATGCCTGGTGATATGGAACCGCACGTCTTCGAAAAATTCGAGAAAGTAGAATTGTTGTTATCAGACATTTGTGGGGAGACCACACGCCTTGACCTGGACCGCGACTTCAAAACCACTCGTCTAGAAATAGCCTGTGTATCTGAACACTTCCTTGGGTTGAGACTGTTCGCGGACGTCGTTGAGCTGTTATCAAGGTCGCCTTTGATCAAACGTCTGACCATCGATTTCAACCAAGTTGAAATCGACAGCAATTATAGAGAACAGTTTTACAGGAGGTGGAGCAGAGGCATGCCATCAGACTACTCCCAAAGCGAATGGAACAAAATTGACAAGGCTTTCCGGGGCATGAAAACAGCAGATCAAATTGCTGTCAATATTTTGTTGGCCTCTGGAGCACTCGAACCTTTGATGAAGCTGCGCAACGTGAAGTCAGTCACTGTTGACTTCGACTCCGCCCTGATTGCGAATCAGTCGTCTGAGGACCTAGTTGAACCATGCAAGCTAACAGCAAACATTATACAGTCCATCAAGAACTCCATTGAAAGAAGAAAAGTCGCCTCGAATCTCACACCACGGGACCAAGACCTTGAAGACCTTGAACAACTTGACGAGCTCGCTCATCAAGTAATGATCATGGGGGCCGTGGGAGCTATCTTGCCCCACTTGAGAGAGAGAGAAAAAGAGCTGAAGTAGTCGCTGAGTTGGTCGAGATGTTAAAAAGAAAGGTTTTTAAGAGATTCATGCGAGAGTTGCAAAAGATGAGCGGCGAATGAAAGAAGGAAAAACGTGAACTTGTCAGAGCAGAAGCTGAGCATGTAAGCAAGGGTCTTATGAAGGGTCAAGACTGATGTCTACTCTTCATCATTGGGTGTCATGATAGAATATGAGGTCCTTGAGAAAAGATACTTCACACCTGGTACTTTTCGCGTCTTCTATGCTCACTTGTGCCGCTAACGTTCATCATGCAGTCCGCAAAGAATGATCGCTAATCAATGAAAAGGGTCACCACTGACTGCACGTCTCCTGAGGCCAACTTGCTAGCTAATTGTGTCATAGTATCAAGCCCCTCTGACACCCTATCCGCCCTCGCTTGCCCACATCTACACTTCCTCGTTATGCTTCTGGCAATCCAGTCGCAACCATCAACACCTTACCTACAGTCTTTGTCCTTCAGAGTCTTTTCAATACCTCCACGAGTTTGGGTAGTCTCTCAAAAGATGACATTTGCATGCCTTAACAGAGTCCACAAGAAATACAATATTTACCTCCTTGCCCTTGCCACACATACCTCTCTATACCATCTTCGCCACAATCGTCTTGCCCCGACACCCTACTTTGATCGCCATTGGCACGTTGGACTTACCAAGTTGAATGCGGTGATGAATCGCGCTCCTATGATATCGCCATGTCCTCTATGCTATCTTGCTGACATGCCTGTAACAATGAATGGCATGTTCAGGTCGTATGATGCAGTTGAGGCAATGAATTTGACTTCGCCCAGTGTTCCTACTTGCTTGGGATTGCTAAAGGCGTTTAGAGCCGGCGCATATTGATTCAGCCTATTCTCCAAATACACGGATACTGATTAAGGCACAAGAACGTGGAGACTAAAGCCTCCGAGACTCAAAGTCTCGCCGCTGACAGAATGCGCCCGTTCTCTACTCATGCTATGACGCATAGGATTGAAAGGCTAGGGACTACATACACTTGATTTTTGCTACAGAAAGAGGCATTCCAAGCTGCCATCATCTCCTACGTGAAGTGTAATGACCACATATCTTCAAGACAAGATATTGATCCGGTTAAGGGCGCCTGTTGGACACGTAAATCCAAGTCACTTCAAGCCAACGATATGTATCATCTCCTCCGTACGTGAGGTAAACTCTCTTTAGTCTAGCCTAATCCCATGCTAGATCATCATCTCTCAGCGCAGTACATCGTAAGCACTAGGAGTACAAAAGCCATCCACCAAATGTCTCTCTTGGTATCAACTTGTATCAACTTCTCTTTTCCCGTTGCATGAAAATCCCCTAGTCTCAGCAGTCACTTAGCTCATCTGTTTGGTCTCCAGAGACTCTTCGATCTGATCAAACAATCACCAATTCGTCGTTGCCAGGAAAAGCCAAAGCGGCGGATGTCCAAGCCAAGGAATAAAAAGGACCAGCATCGCAAACATCATCAGCTTATTCGTCCACGTCCCTGCCTCGTCTGACTTGAAGTCCGAAGCCAGAGTCCCAACCATCGCGCCCATAGCCCAAGGTAGAGCTCCCAGAGCGACTTTGAGATTCGCTAAGAACTCTTCTTGTGTGTATGCTAGAGCTAGATGAAGCGTCATGCCTGCTGCAAAAACGCCTAGTACGACCGCGGTATTGGTGGTGTGGCGATGAATGCGGTCTAAGCTTTCTTTGTGGGCTTGTAAATTGCGTACTATGTTGAGAACTTCAGCTTCCCTCAAATGGTTGGCGTTGTGTAGTTGCCCCTTTGTCTTCGGTTGATTGTGCAGAATAAATTGGCCCAGTACCATTCTCACGCGAATCGCTACCTCTTGTGTCTCTACTCCTTCTTTATCTTGAATCTCTAATTTCTGAAAGATGTTGAAGACATCTTCCTTGGTGGGAGGTGAATGCAAGTCGAATATTTTGCCAGCCACTGTCATGAATTCGATGACTCCTATCTTTATCGAAGGCATAGGCTGAGGGACCAGAGGGACATAGAGTATTGGCCTGAGGCACAGCGGGCAATCGTTCTTGAGTGTGTTGTTCATAAGTAGGCTTGCAAGACACTGTATGCCGAATGTGTGACCGCATTGCAGCTTCACCGCACGATTCAGATTGGTTGCGTCTGAGATGTCACTGTACGGCTCTTTGCAGATGGCACACTCTGCATCGGCTGTATCTGTGCTCTTGGTATCGATGTAGGGAATGGTGCATAGGAATTCCAGGCTAGCGATGAGCTCCGAAGAGCAGGGTCCTGATGGGCTCATTGTGAGCCTCGAACTTGGAGAGGGAAGGCTTTTCGTATTGTAAGGGAAATCAGTATAGTAGCGACGAGTCAAGTATTGTGGTGCGTGCTGGTAAATATTAAAGAGAGAACATGGACGAATGGGCAAATTGTTGTTCATTAGAAGTGTCCCGCAAGCCTGTTGAAATTCAAACTTTCCATGACAGAGTGTCACGATCGAAGCGCCTACAATAATTCATTATAGTCGCATATGTGTAGGCGACACAATCTAGAGAGATAACCTTCTGACAGAAAGGCTATGCATACAACCGCTTTCCCACACTTCTGATTACGAGAGCAACACCTCCCTTGTTCACAGTTCTCTGGTAAAATGAAATTCACCCACAGAACTTCGAGTATCTACACGATCGACTCCCAGGAGACCGTCATCACGTTCGCTCTTTGCTACAGGATGCTCGCCATATCTCACGTGGTCTTCACCCAGTAGACTGAAGTAACGCTTCATCCCGTGTCATCTTCACCCAGGAGACTGAAGTAATACCAACCTCTCCGTACTGTACGCTGATTCGTAGGTCTATAGAGAGGCCCAAGTCCGTCCAGAACAACACCTTTAGATAGCCCTCAAGCACTTTGTAGTCACAATTACATCCCACCAAATGCATTATCACACCTAGCCCCGTCGAGCATTCTGCTACTGCGTAGTGTGAAAACCATCCATGTCGGCTGACTGTTAGTCCATGGCAAGAAGGCCATCACCATCGTTAGCAAGATGATTTTAGTCCTTTTGCGGGTTCTTCCTCCGATCATCCATCCAGTCATCGTAGCCCATAGTCCAGCGAGTATTTTCGGCAAAATTTGGATGGCGAGGCCCACATCTCCACTAGTGGCTCCCCCGATATGGACATAGCATAAGGTGTACGCCATCATTAAGAGACCCCAAATGCCCATGGATTGGGTAAAGGTCTGCCACTGTTGCTCGAGGTACTCCATTTCAGCCTGGTGATTGCGAAATTGCGCTGCACGCTGTGCCCGAGCATCCCGGGATCGTGCCATAACCTCTACGCGCAGCCTGGTTACATTTTCAAGCATTCGGGCAACTTTCGTGTTCACGTAGCGTTCAGATTCAATAAACTCGTAAAGCAACATCCTTATACGCTCATCTGTTTCTAGTCCTTCCTCCACAATATACGACCTCTCGAGTATTCGCAAAACCTTGGCAGCATGAGTTGGTAAATGGAGCTCGTAATTTGCTAGAATGCTGAAGAAATCGATAACGGGGAGGTTGATGACAAGGTTTGGATGTATTGTATGGGCTGGTGCGAGTGGCTGAAGGCACAGGGGACACTGCTTTTTGATCGAATTGTGAAACGCCAGGCGTGCGAGGCACTACATTCTTGCAAAGTCAGCGCTTCCATATGAAAGAAGTATGACTCGAAGATGAGATCTACCTGAATGCCGAACACATGGCCACAGAGTAGCCTTACGGGACGATTCAAAATAGCACCGCCCATGCGCCAAGGGTGAACGTTGTAGGCGTCCTTGCAGATAACGCAGTAGCGGTCATCAGGCTCTAAGCTTTCTATGTCGATGAAGGGCGCTGTACATAGAAGAGAGAAGATCTTCCGCAGCTCACGATTGTCGAGAGGTGTCGTCGCCATCAGCTTTCCCACAGAGGATGTGCCAGGACTGCCTGATCTGTCAAGCAAGTATCCTTGGGTGAGGAAAAGGGGCGATGAAATCATGAATGTTTCCACTCCTACATAGTTGAGGAGTTGTGTCCAAGGTTCTAGGGCAATAGTTGGTGTTTTTGGTAGAGCTTTTGATCAGAGACGAACTGCTAATGAAAGCCAAGTGTTGACCATGGCATCTGTACTCTATTATTCGCTGAAGAACGTGACCTACACGCTAAGTATCACTCTGTTGATTAGCATTATTACGTGTATAAAGTGCACCATCCTCCGTAAGACACTTCTGATTTCGGAACACATGACTCTTCCTCCTCTAGTCGGCCATTACTGACACAGGATTAAACCTCATTATCTACCGATATAGCTTATGGATTTTTGCCCATCTCTAGATCTCCTCGTCAAACCCCTTCCCTTCTTCGGCAAAAAAATCAGTAAAAACCACTCAGCATAGAGTACTCGATCTCACATATCAATACTGCTATAGAACCAGTATGGATCCGCAGCCCCTTTGTCCCAAGTGCAGTATCTCTCCAGCCGATTATCGTGGCTACTGGGTTGTATTGTTCAACATCAACAATGGCCACTGGAATGCATGAGACAGCAATTCGAGAGGCACACCCAGTTCGACGGCCAGACAAGATAGGCTTTGCCAACAGGAGAGGGCAAAAAAGAGCTCATTGAACCAACCACCGTCTAGTAAAGTACATGTCCATCTAAAGATCCAATCATACCCTGACAAGTCTTCCAGTATACTGCCCTCGCCAGTCCTGTGTCCTTCAACCTTTTAGTCGGTCGGACTGTCGCACATACCCGACGTGGACCTTGATATGGCATTATGCTCTCATTGCCATCGATGTTGATCTTCTCGCCGGCCTGATTTTACATTTACGAGGTCTCTTGAAGCTTACGAATGACTCCTGCCAGTATTCAGCTATCATTGGGAAAAAAGAAAAAACCAACTAGACATGGAAAATGACCATTCTGCCAATCTTCGACGCACGGTCGCTAAAGCTTGGGCTTCAAGCCTGATCAAAGAAGACTATGCTATGAGTAAGGGTTGGAAAGCAGAATCCACCTGTCAGCTCAATTGACATTGGTCACTCGAGAGTACTGGAACAAAGATCTCAATACCATGGTGACTTGATTGGAATCCGGCCTGTCTCCACGTGGATCGACATAGCGAGCTTCTTTCGCCCTTGGCCATCTTCAACACCGAATATACTTCCATTGGAGGCTCTGTATCATGAACGCCTGTCGTACGGATTCAAGTGCTCCAGAAACTGCTGCGAGAGACAAGGGACGATATATACAAATAAAAAGCAGACTGAAGACAAAATGCGATTATATCCGAGTCAGCTTGATCCATTTTCCTGCGTCGCCCTCCAGAGATGATCACCATACATATTGTACAATCAAAATTTGTTCGCTGGCAAACAGAGAGTACCTACTCTTTCACGCAAGACAGTCCTACTCATCAACATGTCTTTTGTTATCCCACCTAGGATCTTCTCGGGCGCCAGTTCGATCCTCCTTGTATAAGTTGTATAAGGTGACTTACCCTTCCTATCTTTTAACTTGTTCAAGAGTTCATGAGAAAGTCCTGGAGCCCCTTGCAAAATTTCCGGACTTCTTTAGCGCATTTATGTATAGAAAAGATTTGGCTTTGATAAGATAGGTATTATAGAAGATATATCCGGCACAGCCCTCACTTCAACGACAGCGGAAATTTAGTAAACCGGCGGACTAACAGTGCAAACCGGCGGATTGTCAGTGTGAAAGCTGAGCACATGGTCACTGCTTCCTACAATCTGCACCAGAGTTTTTCCCACTTTCCTACATAGACCTTGAACACTCCCTCTCCTCGGTACGCCCACGCTATCAACAGGTTCTGCTTCTGCCTGTACTAAAGCCACTACACCACCCTCTCAGCACAGCATTCCTTTCTGGACCGTGGAAGATAATGGAAGGCTTTGGAAACATTCTCAATGTACAAGCTCTTCAGCGGATGACCAAAGAGGATGCAGCAAACCTCCGTCGCACGAATCCAGAGGCATTCTGGGATCTCGCAACCTCAGATGAGCATAAGAAGAGGGTCGCAAGGCCAACATTCCCATCGCTCTCGGAGATCACGGCGCAAGCCCAGCCAAGGGTGCGCGACATCTTTGGAAATTGGTACCGCTTGAACACATTGTTGAGGGGACATGAGGCTGTGATCCGCAATCGATGGACGAAAAAGACAACGACGAAGAGGAAAGATCTACTTCGTCAAGTATGGCCAGAAATACCTTCAACACATCGGCCTGACTTTCAAGTTCTACAAGACGAGACCAATGGCAAGGGGAAGCGTGTTGCGGGCAACGATCTTCGCAAACGCTTCCTGTTTCCAATGATCAATCTTCAAGATCTAAGTGAAGCTAGATCGCTGCTACTGCTACTGAATTCCCGTGGCCACCATTTACCGGAAGAATTTGTCCAACTCGACTTGGACGCAACGCACATCGGTATTCAAACCAAAGTAATCCCGGTAGCCATGAATTTCACTGCTATAATGACTCTCATAGACGAATTCACGGGACACTCTTACGGAAAAATCATAATCGAAGAGGGTGAGGGAAGCGAAGGGCAAATTAAAATGCAAAATGGAAAAGGTCTCTTGATTGGCGAAGGCTTACTAGTGCTGGAGATCCAAGACGAGCTCCTCCATCTTTTGGTCAGATGTGTTGAGTTAATTCTCCACGACTTGCCGCTGGACGATGCAAGTATACCGGAGGCCTCAGCTTTACCATCCCGGACAGCTAGCGACGCCGGAAATGAGCATTATTCTCTTAGTACTGCAACATTCGAAGCACCTTATAACGTACCGAAACTCTTCGACTTTCTACGTTTACAGTGTGTCATTAGCGCCAAGAGTACCGAAGCGATAGACCATGTGTGGATGCTCCGCGAAGATCCATCGTACTTCACAGATATTGCCCGAGAGCAAAGTGACCATCGCCCCGAGCGAGTCTTACGCACCAAGAGCGAGCCTACACCCGATACTTCTGGGTACGAATTTTGGGATCGGACATTTTCTGGGATGGTGAGAGATGCATACATGACAGTGCTGATCTGGGAATCAATGGCAAAGAAGCTGGCGGAGCTGGCTAAGTTACGGGACGAGTACCAAGAGAATCTTGATTTGGACGGGAGCCTACCGGACAAGTATGAAGACGTCATTTGTCAACTCGAGTATCAACTTCGAGCGGCTGAACGCAAATCTCAAATTGAGCTTCAAAACCATGTTGAAGCGTCTCCGCTATTACGTATGCACTTTGTAAGAAATCGGGTCAAAGATGACAGGGGTGTGGATGTTGGATTTGTCGTGAGAAGAAAAAGTAATGAGAAGGATGATCTATTGTGGTTGCTCAACCAGTGTTGCTCTGCAAGCGGACCCTATCTGTCCGCTTTGCTAGACGAGCTGGAAAGAGTCACGAGTAAGGATCGCAAGCAAGCAAAACGTCTCTCAGCCGACGTGAGCGGCATCTTATCAGATTTAGCGTTCATGATCGAATTATTTCGCCAGCTAGCTCTCTCAAGACCTGGAATTCCGGGGCGGAATCGTCTCGAGGGAACAGCTCTGGAGGAGAAGTTCAAGGCAGATGCAGCAGTTGCAATGGGTGTTGGAGAGCTGGCGAACGATCTGAGGCTTAGCAACTTGGGGATCCCACTCAGCCAGTTCGCATACCCGGCCGGTAAACCGCGTACAGAGGCCTACGACAAAGGACATGCAGAGAGCAGAACGTCATCTAGATATCGTATGGGACCATGTTGATCATCATTTCTTGACAGAGACCGGAATGACTTTGCACGACTATGTAGGAGGTGCAGTAGGGCAGCACATACTGTTTCGAACGCTAGATTGGGTCGACCCTTCACCACAAAGCGAGGACGCCATTCCTGCGGAAGCGAAAGATCATCTCCCTAGCTTGATAAGTTCGATCGCTCTGGAACCATCCTCGTCAAAGGTAGCCCAAGAGCCACCAAAAAAGAGCAAGGTCAAGACACGAGGTGTGCGAGCCGAAACCACCAGTGAGAACGTGCAGATTGAAGCAGACACCGAAGACACGCATTCACAACTAGAAATTCTGGTCAGCAAAAAAGCTATGAGAGTGTTCGCCACCCTTCTCCGAGCAACAAATGAGGATGGTGTCTCCAGTGAGATTCCATGGTCCAGTTTCGTACATGCCATGTCTTCTGCAGGGTTCTCGGCCAAGAAGCAAGATGGCTCAGCTTGGGTTTTCGCTCCAATAGACAATGCTGCCAAGCGAAGCATAGTCATTCACGAGCCACATCCTGATAGCAAGATCTCTTTCCAGATTGCCAGACGAATCGGAAGACGTTTGACTCGAGCTTTTGGCTGGGGCCCAGAGACATTTGTAGAAAAAACGACGACAGTATGAGAGCGTGCACCACACCAAGGGCTGTGTATGCAACACAGCAAACGCTTGCGGCCATCGCAACTTAGGCACTGACCTTGGCATTGTTTGTTTTCATGCATTATATAGAAGAAAAGGAGCGTAACAGCAATGAAGGCTCAGAATAGACACATCATTGATAGCTGTTACATGACGTGAGAATAGTGATTCATGCCACTAAGGAGGAGACCCTGGTACCCCATACTGAACTCTCAGATTGCCCAGTGACGTTAGCTACGACCAATCGTGGCACCTAGTGAACAAACTTGAACGATGCCAGCGACGATGTCCTGTCAATATTTGTATCGTTCGTTGTCAGTGTTACCATTAATTGTGCAGACTTTCACAGATTTTGGACAATAATCAGTCCCCAAAGCTTGCTCCACGTAGATCGAAGGCGAGAAGATGGGTACGCCAATCCAAGACCTGGGAATTAATAGAAGCGCCCGCTCGTAGCTATGAGTCTCGTGACAAGGCATCTGGCTTGACGGCAGATGCTGGGTCCGGCAGGGATCTCTGATCCTATGGTACATAGCTAGTCAGAATGCATGAAAAAGAATGATGAATGTAGGATTTTAGAAAAGCTTATAGAGTGGATCAGCCAAAACCTCATAACCTGAAATGGTGGGTGTTCACTTTGGTTTCCACTTAGCTTATTTTGAGGACACTGCACAGAAATGACTGGCGCGGATCCGCGCCTATACTCATACCGCCTGCCTTTTCAGGACCGAAGCCCCCCCAAGACTTGCATCTTCTCAACCTGTTGTGCCTTGTCCACGTGGCAAAACGGTTTTGATTGCTGCAAAGCTCTTGTTCAACCATTTTCTGAAAATTAACTTGCTTAGCCTCTCTTCGTCATGCACAGAATCTGGGGTGGACATGGTTTTCACCCTTGTTGAGTAACCATGACAGACCTTTTACTTCATGATCTAACTTCACACTTTTACCCATGATGCAGATTTTGGCATATAAGATACAGAGGGGTGCCGTGGCAGTTGCATTTTACCCTAGAAAAGTTGATAAAACCCCTCTTTACCGTCTTGACAACCCTGGTTTTGCTGCACAATGGACGACTTGCAAGGTCTTTTATGCAAAGACACGTCTCTTTGTAAACGAAAGAGGAAGTTGAGCAAGTCAAGGAGATGCGAAATCGGTGTTACTATGCAACGCCAAAAAGAGTCGCTCCCCAAACCTCTGCACTTTTCTCTACGGTACCCATCTAGACACCAAGTCCACCTTTCTAGATACAACGATGTATAGTGCACTGGTTCGAGTATTTGGTCTGGGTTTTTTGTTGCTTCCGAGGTCTTCCGCAGCTCCAGTCGAGCCTACAGTCTTACAAAAGAGATGTGATGTGCCGACATTGGTGGGCAGTCCCGTAATTTTCGGTACTGGCACATACCCTGGAGCCAATCAACTCTCTGACGGAAGCATTATTGGTGCCTACACTGCTTTCAGCAACGGGTACAATATCATAGAAATCGTCAGGAGTACCGATGGCGGCAATTCGTAGGTTCAATTCCCCCATCTTTGGTTGTGGCTTAGCATCCTATCTGGGTCAAAGAGACATTCTTCATGAACAGATTCCATCAAGTAGACTCGTGGACCCTGTCTGAGGAGCCGCTCATCGACTCCAAGAAGCAAGGCTAATCTCACACCATGAAGATGGCAAGCTCTAGGGTCTGTAGCTTCCGGCTTGTCCAATGCCACAGACATCGATAATCCCTACATTCTCCAGCTTCCCTCCGGAAAGGTCCTCTGCGCATTCAGAAACCACTCGAAAGACCCCAATACAGGAGCTTATACCTACTACCGCATCACGGTCTGTGCATCGAGCGACCAAGGCCAAACCTGGACCTATCTCAGCACAGCATCGTCTGACTCGAATCCCGTCAACGGCAATTGGGAGCCATTCCTGCGCAACGCACAAGCTGGCTTGCAAATCTACTATTCGCGTGAAAATTCGGCTCAGGATCAGGACACACTAGAACGATTTTCAGCGGATGAAGGCGAGACGTGGAGCGCGGCTCAGACTATTTCAGGCGAGGGTATCACCTCACGTGATGGAATGACTGGTGTGACCACTGTCAGTGGAAGCAACCTTATGGCTGTCTTTGAGACCGAGACGACCGGTCTGTTTAGTATTGCATCCATAACCTCTTCAAACGATGGCATTACGTGGGGTGACCGGAACACGATCTACACTCCAGACAGTCCTAATACAAGTGCAGGCGCGCCGCAAATCATTACAGTAGGTAGCAATCTTGTTGTAAGCTTTCAGACAAATGAGGACTCCGATCTGGCTGCACCATCGTCGAATTATCTCACAAACACGGCAGCGAAGCTTATCACAAGCGGTGACGAGGGCGCGACATGGGGAAACAAGATCACGGTCGGAGAGATCGTGAGCCGCTGGCCTGGTTTGTATACTTTGGATACTGCGAATCTTTTGATGATGTTTGATGATGGTGGAGCAAAAGCGCAAAAAGTTTCTCTGAGCTGAGAGGAAGCAGAAATGGTACCCTAGAATGTTAAGACAGTACTTAATGAATGATGTAATGAGTTTCATAAGCCCTTATTACATCCTGGTTGCTGGCAACTTGGCCCCACGGACTTGTAGCCAATAGATGACGGGGTAAATCCCAGCGAAGTGTTACTTGAAGATGGATTTCGCCCTGCCACGCAACTTGGGATCTAGCAAGTGTCACTATCACAGAGATGGTTGGCAAAATTGACTCAAATCGTCTTTACCACTTTGTCGATGACCTACATTGCGCACAGAGCACATCAAAGCCCAGTAAACCAGTATCGTCGGTGGCGAGGGCTCCTTAAGAGATCATACAAGTTACGAGAAGTGAAAGAAGCTCTACACACTTCAAGTAGTGCAAGATTCAACCCGTGAGACTCGAGTGCAAGACGTTGCCACCCAAAACCTTCCCCTAAATGAATTCTCGAATCCAAAAAGGCATGCAATTGGAGGACATCGAGCTGCTATTGTGATAGACAGATCTGTTGGATGGATACTCGTGGGAGGAGAGTGAGCGATTGAGTGTGAGATGAGAGGGTCAATGGTGGCGTGTCACTTGCACTAGCGTCTGCTTAGTCAGCTTTTCTCCTTGGCGCGCCGCTTTGGTCCTGACAACATAATACTACGACTTGCCGCGTACTTCCGGGCATCCTCACAACAGAGCAAAGATTCTCGTAATCACTTTAGCTGGGTATGCCAGCAATGCTCAAATGTGGTATTACGGGTCCTCTTTGGACCCACTGGATGGACCTAAGCCTTAGCCTCAACGGCCTCAACGGCCTCAGTGTATGGCTAGGTCTCTCTGCATACAGCATAAAGCACCCGGCCTCACGAACTCAGGCTCTGGGTTTTGTGGGTCTGATGATTTTGTCTCACTGCCTTCACGGACCCTTGCTAAATGGCTGCTATCTCGAATTCATTCGTTCACATGTTAGGGGTCGTAGTCATCAATAACTCGCCGATGCCATATCGCTTTATTCTTCTGTCGCTAGTATAACGAACGTCGTGGGTCTTAAAAGGATGTCGCAATGCATGCCTTTTCGTAGCTTTGTCTCCCAAAAGTCAAGCGGGGGTCTAGGGAAGTTCTTCATAGGAAGGTGGAAGAGTGAAATGAGACGCTCTTCATGCGGTTGACTGCTCTGAAAGATACAAATGAGCTGACCTGTGAAGAAATACACACTCGTTGGTGGGCACTGCTCTGATCTGTCAATTTAATTACTACCCTACAAGCCTCTAGCTAGTATCGCGTGTTCCCATCTCGTCTATTATTCAGTTCCAAAGGCTTTAGATATGTCCTATGACACTGTCAAGCAACAGATCAACAACGCCAAAAAAGGAGTCAGAAATATAGCAGACCACCATATCAAGGCTCAGCAGCATCCCATACCTTAGCCTCTTGTCCGTGACCGACCTCTCCAACACAGCAAGCACTGTAGCCAGCGCCCACAGTGTAACAATGGTAACCAGCATACCAGCACTCAGCGCCTCCTGAGAAGCCAAGCCGACTTTCCTCAGCGCATAAAAAAGAGACAAAGCGACTGAAATCGCAACCAAAGGCGTGAAAGCTGCCACGAAACCAATCTCACGATCCTTCGACTCCGCAAGCCTACCCAACTTACCCCGATAGTAATCATGCCAAGCCTGTACCTGAACCCTATGTCGCTCCTCTCGCTCATCCATCGCATCTGCCACATCGCGATACTCCTCTGAGCCACCACAAAGCGCATTAGCATACTCATCGAGCAACATCTCTGTCCGCTCAATGTACTCGGCATCCGCATCTTCTCGCCATTTGCTGAAGGCGGGCCCTGTGACGATTTTCCAGAGGGAGGCTTTGCTGACACATATTTCGCTTTGGGCGATTGTTATGAAGAGGACGAGAGCCCGTAAATGGTAGTGGGATAGATTGGGATCTTGGACAGGGGTATTTAGTACGGGTTGTCGGCATAGAGGACAGCAGCCGTCGAAATTGGGAGAGAATAACAGACGGGCGAGACAGGTTAGGCCGAATGTGTGACGGCAGTTGGAGAGCTGGACGGGGCGATTGATGGTTGTGCCTCGTTCCCAGGGTGAAGAATATTGGTAGGGCTCTAGGCAGATTACGCAATTGTCTTCGGGGTTGATTCGGGAGGTGGGGAGGTAGGGGATAGAGGCGAGGAAATCGAAGTGATCAAGTAGTCTCGTTTTACTCATTTTAACGATTTGGGTTGAGGAAGTTTTCGGATTTGGGGGTTGGCGAGGATGTGGGCTGGATTTTGCGAGGATGGAGATGCAGGGATCTTTATAGAGGGGGTTGAAATGCTGTACAATGAGTATTGTTAAAAAAAGATATTTCTTTGTGTCTGTGAAAGGTTTTGAATAGCCGTTGTATTTTAGTCTGTAGTCACAATGCCATTTTATGCAGGGTTCTACATTGAATGGATCATCAACATTGCGTCAGGATACAGGAACTTTGATCAAGTGACCGAGTATTCATTGCGTTTATCTAAAAGATGATCTATAAGTTAAGCCATGATCGCCTGGTATAAATGCAGGTAAATATCGAAAACTCCATAAGGCTCGCTAACGACCTGGTACAAAGCATGCTATATCGACAAATGGATCACCGCCAGACATAGTCTCCAGCCCGATCTTTTGCATGGTCTCCTCAGCTACTCTATCGAAAGAGGAGGCAGGGTTATGCAGAACTATAGGCTTTCGCGATATTCCGGAATCCAGACCAATTAAAGTAGAGAAGGACGATGAGACATCCGATCATCATGAAAACCATTGGCTTTCTCACCGCATCTCGTCGATAGCCCGAAAAAATGCAAGCCAGAGCCCAAGCCACGTTGCTGATCATCGGTACAGCGTCAAAGGGTCGATTGCTGTTGCCAAGCCAGGTGGTAGCGAGATAGGCGTGAATGGGCAGACATACTGCCACTGATAGAAGGGGTAAGCAGATGCTTAGGAGTATGAGTCGATTTCTATACCGCTCGGCCATTTCGTCTTTGTCCATCATCAGTTTCCGTTTCACAGCCGCGAATCATTCCGCTCTGTGTCGCTCTGCTTGCTCAGCGACCTCCCTAAGATGCCGCTCCCGCTGGTCGAGTAGATCTTCTCTATGTCGCTGTTGTTGTGCCACCAAAGCAGCCCTATCATCGATTTCCGAATTCCGCAGAGGTGTTCTAGCACAGACAGCATCGATGAACTCATCAAGTAGCATCTTGATTTTCCTTACCCCCTGGCCTGTTGGATCACGCGGCAGTTTGGAAGGGATCATGCCGTCTGCGATCTTCGTAAGTGCTTCTTTGCTTGCTGGGAGCTCTTCTCGAACTTTTCTTAGAGTCTGGGCTAGGCAAAGGGTTAGAGAGTTGAGTTCGACATTCGGCCCGCTTATTATCTCTGTTTGGCACATGGGACAGGCGCCGCAGAAGTTGGGAGAGAACATCAGGCGGGCTAGGCATTGGAGACCAAAGACGTGCTGGCAGTTTTTGAGTTTGACGGGACTGTTCACGGTCTCGCCTCGTTGCCATTGAGCGGTTTCGTCGAAGGGTTCGAGACATATGATGCAGTCGGTCTTGTCTTTTTCAAGGCAGGAGACGGGTAGGGGCGGCAGGGTATCAAGGAAGTCGAAGCATTGAAGCAATGTTGGTATGCTCATCTTGACTGGAGGGGTTCTGAGTTCTGGAGCTACTTGCTGCTTATGGATGGTGGTGAAGATGGTCGTGAGGAAATTTTATGTTGGTGGAGGTGGACGAAAGCAGGGGCTCTGCTGGTATGAGTTGGCGAGGCTTTGGATTGAGGGAATTGGTAAGAACAAGAGGGGATGAGGTGCGTTAGAGGAGCGTAGCTGGGATTTTGTGGGCCTTTTGGAATATGGAAAATAACTTAGAGAGGGTGTTAGATGGATTACAGTGCCTTCTTTCATACAAAGACACATCCCCAATGTCTGCCAAGGGCATTGTACTGACAGTGTATTGTAGTAAGTAGTGACGAATTTATACTTTGCCCGATGCTGTGTCACCTCTGGAGAGATTTGCCCGATGCTGTGTCACATCTGGAGAGATTCCAATCTTATCTGACGCATGACCCTCTCAGCTACCCATCAAAAAGAAAACCTAGGGCCATAGAAGCAACCAGGTTCTGGCAATACCGAGTAGTGAACACCAAACGAAACATACACCAATGACAAGGGACATATTCATCACATCAACCAACACCCGCCCCACCAAATTTGTTGACTGCACCGCAAATAAGGAAGCCATCGCCCATGCTGTAAAGCTGATGATCGGTACGGCATCAAATACTTGGCCTGCGTAGCCGGACCAACCGGCGCTTCGAATGAGGCTGTCTAGCAGGCATAATACCATTGGGCAAAGGAACAGAGAGGAAAGTATGACCAAGACCATGAGTCCGAATCTCTCCTTCACCGTTTCATCTCTCTTATATTTCGCCGCAAACAGCTCGATGTTGAATAGCTCCTGTAGTTCTGCGATCTCTTTGCGGTGTTGTTCTCGTTCGTCCAGGATCTCTCGCTCATGTCTCTCGTGCTGCTCCAGGCGCTCTCTCTGGTTTTGTGCTCGCTCGTCCAGCATCTGTCTTCTGTGTAACAGTTGCTGTATGGCTCGAGCTTCCTCGATGTCTTTATCGAGGAAGTGGAGGCGCTGGAGGAAGTTTTGGTCTTCCAGTATGACGGGAGGGATTTTCGTTTTTGGTTTCGTAATGATTTTCTGGGAGATGGAGGTGTTGATGGTGGTGCAAAGACATTGCTCTTGGAGTCGTGAAGGAAAGAAGGTAGAGACAATCTTGATGCGTGGTGGTGTACCCGAGATCATTTTATCTCCTTACAATAGAGATGTATGGGTGGTGGGCATCCGTCAAGGTTGACTGTCAAGATGTGTTGGGTTTTGGACGCTGTCGAATACGAGGAAGTGCCGACCACAATTGAGGAAGATATGTTTGATGCGAAATTAGTTCTTCATGAGCGTGAGAGGATGGCATCCGTCAGGGTAGCTTTTGAAAGTGTTTTGGATTTTGGATGCTGACAACCACGAGGAAGTACGGTTCACAATGAAAGAAGTTGTCTTTGACGAGGAAGAAATTTTCACAGAGGCGGAGAAGTTTCATTTAAGGTCGGGTGTGTGATTAGACCCTCCCCAGGCAGAGTGCGGAAATTTGACTGTCTTATTGTAAGTCACTTTCCGCTTCCATCATTGCTGAGAACTCATTGGTTTTTTTGGCAATCGCACCACGCTAAGCGTTCCTTTCTAGGCATTTTTCTCCGAACAGACGATCCCAAACATGGAAGGATTTCGCATGTAATTTCCCACAACCCTCATCCGAGCAGCCTCATTCACTGCAAGCAAGAATACATTACTGGTAGCAACGACCGATTCCACAAGACTCGGAAGCATAATGAGTAGCCACACAACAACCTACAGTTGTACGAGCGTCCATGCCCCATACAGTCTCGAATCCCGAGCAAGCGATTTGATGCGTTGAACACAGTCTCCATCGAACCAATCACCT
>JASZXT010000427.1:0-23356 GCA_035521555.1 Lecanoromycetidae sp. Uapishka_2
GAAGGGATACTAGGCGGTAGTACTATATTAGAATTAGTCGATATTTAAAGAATTAAACCCTTAATCTTACCTTATATAATATATATACTGAATAAAAAAAAATTGAAATCTTAGCTATCCCTGCCAAGGCGTACCAAAATAAGGTGTATTGGGGTAGAGATCGTCAATACTAAGGATTGAAGAACGTTTTGCACACGCTAAATAAAACATGGAAACCCTACTGTGTAATTATAAAATTTGAATTAGATAATGATCTATGATCAGCTGGATTAAGCGTATGTGACATTCGGAGTTCAGGTATGACGCTACTGGGGCGCCGCATTCTCACAGGGAATAGCATTCGCCTCCATGTCGTTACACCGTAGGACCGTAAGCAAGATTAATACCTCAGAGAGGATTAATAATGTATCCCTTGGCGGCAGGATAGTCGATTCTCCGCCCTCGCTATTGCATTCGCACCATTGAATCATCTTTCTCCATCATACATGGCGCTTAATTGCATTGCAATACTAGTCAAGTGGCCGCGAAATATAACTTTCGGAGTTCGGGAGAGCACATTCTACTTGTTGAATGGTACCTCGAACTTCCAACCACTATCAACACCGCTTTCACAGAGCATGCGTGGCTATGACGAAAATGGAAGAATTTGAGGAAGCATAACAACTAGTAATATTGAATGATAAGACAATGATGCTCCGTACCCACGACGGCGTTGAATGTGGTAAGCTCTCGATGGTGGAACATTTTTCTCACCTTGTGGAAGCAAATATGCTTGTGTAGCCGTCCTTGAGTCCCAGTATATCCTCAAGTTGAGATTCAGAGACTCGATCTATTATAACATGTTTCTTTACTTGACTTACAAAGTCAATGCCATCACTAAAGCCTTTTCTTTCCCGGCTTTAGAATATCGTTTGGAAAATGACCGACCCTTCAGTTGGAGTCCACCTATGCGCACACCAAGGCTACAATGGCATCCGAAAGAACATAGATCTCAACCATATATACTGTCAGCCTTTGACGCAGGAGGTCCTGGGTTTCCAAATAGTCAGCCATTTTGTCACAACAGCTGTGATCAATATCTATACTCTTGCTTATCTGACCATGTTAAGCCTCTCAGCAAGGCAAAATCTAGATGCGGTCGAATATCCACAAGGCAATGTTCCAATAACCACCATGAGGGACGATCGTTCGGCCTACTTGTACGCCACAGTAGGTCTTCTGCCTTCGTCAGCCGCCAGCCATCTCATTACTCTCGTGACTGATCGGAACCATACGGCTGTACACGGTTCTTGTCCTTTGAGCCTTCATGACCCACATAATTGGCTCTGCTGTGATTGTTGGCTGGAGAACTCAAGCATGGCTGTGAGATGCATCCATTATCCTCACATCCGCTGTGGAAGGTGCATCGAGAGTAGGAAGAGAAAATACACAAGTGGCAGGGCAATCGGATGGACCGCTAGAGTGATTAATAACAAGTATGAACCGCAATTTCTGGTAGTTCAAAGAATCATGGTACTCGAAACGTTGGCGTCGGACAGTCGCTTTTTGTCTGAGTTTTTAGGCTGTCGCGACTTCCTTGACTGGATGTGTTGCAACTTCTTCACACGGAACAGTGGAACGATCTCAAATTGGTCACTTTCTGAACATGACCCCTGCACTGATTGCATATTTGATCGTATTACACCCGAGGACATAAGATCAGGGCAGGGCTTCGCAAAAATAGCAGAGCAACATATTTCAATTATCATTAGATCGGCATCCGCATCCGGTATCAATCACTTCGTCATCACACAAACTCCAGAGACAGGAATCGAGAATACTCTCAGCGCTAAGGATCCCAGCGTTGACCACAGCATGGATTACCGCCCCTGCGAGGATTGTAACGGCTACTCTATCACAGGCAGACCCATCTCCAATGCTGAAGCTGCTGGTACTTCCGTAGGAGTAACAAAGCAGCAAGGCATGAACATCGCCGTGTGTGCGTCAGCTACTAGCGCCCATCCGGTCCTCCACGCTCACAGCTCTGCGAAGAGCCAAAACGACCCGAAAGCAGCTATTCCAGATCCTAGATATTTCCAATGCTGCAAGTGCGAAGGCATCAATAAGAGATTGAATCGTCGGTGTGCTTCTTGTACCCATGTCCGTTGTTCTGGCTGCTCAGACGTCCGACTCTGCCTGGAAAAGAGCATCTCTCAAGCCACCACTGATGGCACCGAAGGGGACGTCGCTCAAAGTCAAATAGATCTATCATCAATCGTCCCCAGGCCTATTGATGGTACTCAGATGCACAAATTACACTTTGAGACCGGATTCGCGATCAACGAAGATTGTCCTACAGCGCTTTCTGATGCCCGGCTTTTCCGATGCTGCGCCTGCGGTCGTGTCAATAATTCATACAGAACGAGCTGTTGGTTCTGCCCTCATATCCGTTGTGGCAATTGCGAAGACCACACAATGCCGCGTGGCTTGAGCCACAGCTTGAGTCATGTGCTCTCCACCAACGATGACTGTCGGGACAAGGCACAGAAACCTCAACTGACAAACATCTTGGAACTTCTCGGCCGCACTGAGGTAGGCCTTGCCACTATCGGTCAACAGCCAGCATCCGAGAGCGACGTCGCTACGGTCGCAAAGTATGAGTTGCCAGGGTACAAGCCTCAATCAAATGGAGGTGGCAGTATGTGCTATACTGCTCTGAAGAAGGATCAGCAGGGCCATTGTACAGTCTCCCTTTACGCCAACGAGTCCTTGGTCAATAAAAAGTCTCCCGTAACACGTCATACCACGAAGTGTCAATGCTGCGTCTACCATCGCTTTAACACTGACTCCAGGATGCAACCTTACTGCTGCCCTCACATCAGCTCTTATAATTGTCCGGCAATCGACATGGATGGCTACCCTCAGAATATAGCCCCGGTCATTGCTGCCAACCTCGACATTCTCAGCAATCAGACAAAACATCCAACAGGCCAACCCTTGAAAAGCTTCGACCTCACCAGGAATGCCGAGACAAGCTCATTCACTGTCAGTCGACGGCCAGCATCTAAGAGCAGCGTCGCTGCAGCCTCTGTCACCTATGACTGCGAAAATGGTCCCGTACGCACTCATAGCTTGACTCCAATGCCGCTAGAGGGCAGGTGGTATTGCCGCTTTTGCACCGGCCTCAACCACGATCGCAATACTCAATGTGGCATTTGTAATAGACCGAAATCGATCCGTGCCCTCTCATCTGTGCGCTTGGCTGCGTATGACTGTAGCTCTTCTGGAGAAGAACATTCACCGGTCAGTCTTCCCTACCCGCATGCCTGGCGATGCCATCAATGTACAGGTCCAAATTGGTACGCACACAGAGTCTGCGTCTATTGTGGTCACATTCGCTGTGTGCGATGTCCCTATCTATTACCTCACCAGATGGGATGCTGATGGTGATCAAGCAGATCACAGTCGGCGGCAGTAGAAGCGATGTCAGCGGTGATCCGCAGCTACGTGATTCTGACAGGTTTCGAGAGCCAGCCCCGGCTACACTACCTACGGGAAGACCTTGGGATTGTTGCCGTTGTAGATCGTATGTTGATCCGATCTATTTATGGTGCCCTAATTGTGAGCACAGTCGGTGTGAACATTGTACTTGGCCATATGGTGATCCTTTTCCGCTTGTGTGAATGATTGAGGCAGACTTGGACTGAGTCTTGCGGAGATGTGGACAAATGGTCAGGTATGCCTTCGGTGTCTCCCGTCACGTTTGGCGGAGCTTGTGTGCTTGGTTGTGTGCTAGCATAATCGACTTTTGGTGTTACCGATGGGAACAGCTCGGTCTGATACTTTCGTAATGAGCATTGAAAATCTGGCGTGGTGGTTTTATACAAGGAGCGAAGGCTTTTGAATAGCTCGTGTAGTCAGCAATGACGAGTCTTACATGATCCACTATATTCATTATGTTTTACTAGTGTTCAGTAGCGAGGTGCATGGTAGCGGATCGCGGTCCATGCAAATGACTAGACCAGCAAGACATTCACCATCTCCATGACTGTGGTTTCGCCAAAGATTCTTATGCTACATCTCAAATAGAGTACATGACGCTAGACTTAGCTTTTGATACCAATCTTCTGGACACATCCGGCATGGCTGAGTAATCTATATCAAGAAGCACGTTTAGACCCAAATAGGCTGAGGAACGCCATACTGCCACGTTTGTCAGAATGTACTGTCAGCTGAATAATCGCAACATGGGATACTCACATTCAGAGGATCGTTGAACCTCAGATGCTGGTCCAACCCGCTCACAGCATCCAACTCGCTCTTATCTAGGCTCCAACTAGTGACATCCAGGTTCTGAGCCAAACGACCCTGGTTGTTGCTTTTCGGGATCACCGCAACATCTCGTTGAGTTGCCCACCTCAATAATACCTGTGCTGGTGTCTTGCTATGTTTCTCGGCGATCTTCTTGACTGTAGGGTTGTCAAATAACAGTGGCGTGTCATGTGCGCGCTTCATGTCGAGCTCGATAAAGGACTGGGGCCCAAATGAGGAATAGGCTGTGACGGCGATGCCTTTGCTCTGGGCAAATTTGACGAGACCGTCTTGGGTAAGGTAGGGGTGATGTTCGATTTGTAATGTCGCAGGAACGATCTTGGCGTATCGTAGAATATCCATAATGAGCTGACCGTTCATGTTGCTGATACCAATAGACTTGGCCATGCCCTTGCCCACAAGCTTCTCCATTGCTTGCCATGTCTCTTGGATGGTCGCATTTCCAGGTACAACATTCTTACCATCGTAGGTGAAGCCAGGTGGATATCGGACCGAGGGATCAACGTATTTGAGCGAGATGGGGAAGTGGACAATGTAGAGGTCAAAGTAGTCGATGCCCCAGTCCTCGAGCTGCTTCTTGCAGATGGGCTCGACGCGCTCTTGGTCGTGAAAGGAGTTCCAAAGCTTTGAGACGAGAAAAAGCTCTTCACGCTTCACAATACCTTCTTTTATGGCACGAGCAACTCCTTGGCCGGACTCGACTTCATTGCCGTAATCTACGTAGATCTTAGTACTTGAATGAGAAGATTTAGTTCGTAGAGCCGAGAGGAGGGCTTAACATACCGCATGCACCATCAAATAGACGGTAGCCAGACTTGATGGCGTTATAGACTGTGTCAGCACAGGTATCGTTGTTTACTTTCCATAGCCTACAATATTTATCAGTCCAGAGTCTTGTGAGACAGGCTTCGCTTTTCGCCTACCCAAATCCAACCAGGGGCATCTGGTGGCCGCTGTTGAGTTTGATCGTTGGCGAAGTCATGGTTGCGTATAGTCTGAGATTACTGTGGCGAAGTTGAAGTGGGAATGCTCTGTTTATTGAAAGAGGCTGGCTGAACAATGAAGTGGTGCTAACACATTGGTCAGACTAATCTTCTCAACAATTGGAGAGATGAGTAGGGGAGCTCACCGATAAAATGGTCTAATAATGTTCATTTGAGAGGGGAGGAATTTTTGTTTGGAAGAAG
This sequence comes from Lecanoromycetidae sp. Uapishka_2, assembly GCA_035521555.1. NCBI lineage: Eukaryota > Fungi > Ascomycota > Lecanoromycetes > Lecanoromycetidae sp. Uapishka_2. The sequence goes on from JASZXT010000427.1 coordinate 5,499, forward strand.
AGAATGAAAAAGGTCTTCACCCCACATACAGATTTATCTCCGAGTCTCCCCACATTACGTCGATGGAGATCAGGAACAGGCTAAATCTCGGCTTTTAGCCTCGGGAGGCGGGTAAATGAATGGCTCGATGGTTAGATGGGTAAAGGACAAACCTAATGGAAGGCACGCGAGCACAACGGAAAAGGGCATGGACTCTTCTAAAACTTCACAATGAATAAAATGTCCGAGTGAGGTATTGATCAGCTTTTACGTGAGCTCAGATTCCATACAGGACATTCTCGTGCTGTAAGATCCGCAGAAACGTCCGTACTGCTACCTGGGCGAATGGAGTTGATGGACTTATCCTCACATCACGCGACCCGCACATAAGCTGCTTGAGTGTCAGCGAGGGCCTTTGTTCGAGGGTCACGATGAGCATAACATACTCGCATCAATCTGCTGAATCTGCGGTAAAGCCAATTTGACTTTGTTCCTGTACAGCGCGGCATTCTTCAGCTGTAATGGATTCATTTCGAAGTAAACTGTCGTCAACTCCTTCTTGTCCGCCAACTGCCTCTCCACCTCCTCAAATGACAATAGTAGATTAGACGAAGCCCATAGCTCTTCCAGATGTTCGAGATGGCCAAGGTTCGTAAGGTGTGTGATTTGATTATTAGATATGTCCAGGGTGCGGAGATTGACGTTCTCGTCAAGACCAGAGATTTCAGTCAAGGCGTTGTGGGAAATGTAGAGTTCTTCCAGATGAGGAAGATTTGAGAGGCCTGATATCTGAGGCAACCGATTGGACTTGACATCGAGAATCTTTAGGTTGCTGAGGTGTGATATATTCTGATTTACCTTAGAAGCAATCCATGCGAACCAGCAAAGAGTGCTATACCTTCAATTCTGTGATTTTGTTCTTTCCCAACCAAAGCTCTTCTAGGCCTGTCAAAGTATCCAAATTCTCAATCTCCTACGTTCTTGTCAATATGAATGTCCTGGCCCCGTCACACTTTCACCAGCCTACTCTTATCCTGTTGGCTGCGAGCTCTAGGTTGCGTAGTCTTGTCAATCCGTCGAGATTTTCGATCCTCTGTATCTTGTTCTGTACAAAGTATAGATCCCTCAATTCCTTGATGTGATTCACGTTCTTGATGTGTTTGATCTTATTGAAGCTCAGGTCGAGGCTTGTGAGGCGTGCCAGGTCATCAAGGCCTTTTATATGTGCTAGGAGATTGTCGTAGAGGTCTAGTTCCTGTAGGGTCAAGCCAAGGGTGGCAGGGAACTCGATATGAGAGATCTGATTTTGGCGTAGACATAATTTCTAGACAGAACTTGATCAATTCTTGTATAAAAGCTCGCAGATGGATCACTCCTCCTACCTCGAGTTTTGTGAAGCGCTCAAGGAGAAGTGCAGGAATGGATGATACGCGAGAGTGGACAAGGTCGATGTCCTATACGAATGTCGCTTATCAGTACATATGAAACGCATTATTGCACTGGTAGCGTACTTCAGTATCAGGCTCATAGTCATCGAGCAGGTCTGCCCCATTTCCTGTCAGCGAGAGAATAGAGAAAGCAGAGACGTACCCACCTTCGTCTGCGTTGATCTGCTCTACTGGCGGCGCATCTTCATCTGAGTATTCCGGGTCTGACAGTATCTCGGCATTTGTGACAACAGCTCTTCGGTCCACCCGTAGCTTGCCGTCCCAGCCCTTGGTGTCGTGAGGGATTGTGCCATTGGTTGGGTGTGGAGGATCTGAGGACTCGCTTGTTGGGACAACCATTTCGGTAAGAGGGAAGATCTCTCTGACTACAATATACGAGGTAGAGTTCCCTAATGGGGTGGTTCATATGATAATGCGGTTGGTTTCGCTGTTTACGTATGTTGCAAATCTGATATCACCTCCAATTGGAATGGGCTGATCTTGAGGCGCTCGGCCCGGGCCATGGCAGCAGGGCCACAATGGGCACTCCACACTTGACCAAAAAGCGGTCTACACGCAGACACAGTGAGAAGACCTTGAGTCAAAGTTGGTGAATCGGGATGTTGGGTCTAATTTCAAATTAAGAAAAAAATATGCTTCTTCACATGGGGTAGGTTCATCGGTAAGCCTGACTGAGAGTATCTCTCTCTCTCCTTCCACATAGGTCTCTAATATCTACACCAAGACTTACCTTCCCCAGAGCGATTCCAGAGCCATCATAGTTTTATACTGTTGAACATAGCTGTTGTCGCACAGCTGGCTGGGGCTTAACTTCTCTGCTTTCACCAAGCTCTGTCATCCAATGTCTGCAAGTGTCCAATATAAAACGTCAACATTCTTATTTTAACTTACTATGAAGAGCTCAAACGGCGGGGGCTTTCCCAATTTTGGACTTTGAAATTTATTGGCAGCAACAACCCAAAAATTCAAAAAGAATGGGCAGAAACATCGGACACATTCTGAGAAGTACTGCGTCTGGCTGGTCCTTCAGATAAGAACCATCTTGTTCGATATGGGTATGATGATGCCATCAGCCCCTTTCCTGGAGCTCAGCTCCCTAGCCACAACCATATCTGTGCCGTCTTACGAGTACACGAACTATGCTTCGCGGCTCTGCTAGCTACCCGGGTACTGTGCAGGAAATGACAGATGCGTTACTCGATAATCGCCAGACACGGCCTTTGGCAAAACTAGAGGATTCTTTCAATGATCCATTCACACCGTTAACCTTACCGCATGAGGCAAACGCAGGCAGCCATGCTTGGAAACTACCATCTGGTGTAAGCGATCTGGGCGAGAGCATGCGTACGAGGGCATGTCGCCTGAACGGAAGGCACATGATAGGGTAAGATGCCTGAAAAGGAATGCGTCTAGTAACAAACGCAACCTTGGTGAGGGTATACAGACGAGAGTGAGCAGCAGAAAACACAGGAAGATCCATCAGCAGCCTCAACGAGCATTAAAACAATAGTTTGTGAGTATCAAACGAGGCTCTGGCCACTATGAAGAGCTGCATCAATTGTCTGAATCCAAAGAACACTCTCTGGGTCCATCTTCTGTTCTTGTTTCACATGCGTCTTCATGCTGGTGCCTGTTGCTATCTTTCTTGCAAATACGGGAGCAAACATGAAGAATGACCAATCCAGGACAATGTTATTTGATGGAGATATGAATAAAAGCGAACACTGGCTTACCCAGCTCACCATCGTTCCTCTAAGTAACTTTTTGCTCCCATTGCAATGTCTCAAATACCGCCCAAGACTCCTGAACCACGTGAAAATGAGAGTCGGGACTGTCAACCGTCACCAAAATCTACATCCTCATCTGAGGAATCCGAGGAGACGGCTGTGGCCCCATGGCCCACCGATCATAATATTCCTCCTTGGAAGGGATGTACTTGCTACGCAACTGCCGAGGGTATCGTTTACCCAAATTGTAGGCTCCATCCTAGACCAGGGCCCAGACCAAGTCATACGCCCGCGGCTCCTCGTGCAGCTACTAGCCCTAGACCACGCGTGCCAAGTCCTCAGTATGCCACAGCAACCTTCCAGTCCCACAGTACGGGCGTTGAGCCTGATCCAGAGAGTCGTCGGAGGCGGACAGAACCTTCCAGTCCGCCTGTACAGTCCGAATCTGGCATAGGGCCTGATCGTCGGGTTTCGGAATCTCCCACACCTTCCGAACGTGGAATGCTTGGGATGGAACAGCAGCGTGCTATTTCAGTTGAAAGTCAATTGGAGGAAAATAGGCCTCGTCGAAATGAGGTGGGAACCGAAACGGTGGAGACGAGGGAACGTCCAGCTAAAGAGGAACTTCAGCAGGCTGAGGCCAGACAACGTCCTGCTGATACCGAAGACGTTAAGGCTAGATAGAGCGAAGATCAATTAGAGGTGCATGACTCTGTTGAATAGCTTTACTATGGCAAAGAAGGGAAATGCAGTGCTACATGCGGAATTGTGGGCGCCTGGAAGTTATCATTAGGCAGTTTGATGTCAACATGCTTGCATACTCTGACAGATCTTATTCCGTTTTTCTGATTGTGCCCAAATATCAGAGAAGAAAATCACGAGTCAATTGCTAGGAGATTGTTCATTCGCCTCTTTGCTCGAGAGAGCCTCTTAATAAAACCGCAAGCATTAGGATATAGTACAGGGTATTATACATATCTCTGCCCACAGTCCCTTCAAGCCCCAGAACTTTTTGGATGATATGAAAATCTGCCTAAAATGCTGTACGTGGTATCTTTGTCCCCAAATAGGGGTTCGCAGGTGTCTAAGTGCACAGGACCCCTTCTAACGTGTGCCCAAGAACAACAAGTTTGTTTCCGTCAAATGAAGCACCCAACTTATGAGGAGAATTTTCTAGAAACTTTGGCAATGACTGTAGGTGTATCTTTAGCGGCGATTGTCGTGAAAAGATAAATTCGAGAATGAAGGACTTACTATGCAGAGCGACCACACTGAATATGAAACCAAGAGAAAGCACTAAAACCACGACGGGGTCAACTTTCAAGCCGGGAGATTCGTCTGTGTATAATCCTACGAGAAGTAAGATTTGTCAGCCTCTTTCCCAGGCGTGTCTTTCTGTCTGAGGGCCCCACGATCCTCGTCGGAGATTCGACATCCTTCCTGTGTTCATAATTGATTGTCCAACGTTATCGCCATCCAGGACAGTCTATCTGCTCTTCCCAATCTCTATCTCGGTTCCTGGAATACAATATCGAAGAATACACATACTCAGCATGGTACTCGAGCTGCCTCCTGCACCTGCCGCTCTCGTGCTCGTCGGCCTAGCATTCGCAACCTTGTCCGCTCGATCTTGCGCAGCTTTCCTCCGTATCGCTGTCTTAGGTCCGCCTGGTGGTGATAGATTTCGTCCACTGCTAACGCCTGCTGAAGCTGGTGGTGATGTAGGGGAAGATGGGCGTGGAGAAGACTAGGTGACGAGGTCAGCTCTGATAACTTTCTTGCTGAAGAACACCGCCGAACAATCTATTTCTCAAGCTAGGGAATTGGCACCATTATAAGGAGAAGACATTCCACCAATTGGGAAAAGTGACGGAAGAAATGCGTCGGCGAGAACATTGCAACAGGGCTTTGAACGTACCATAGTGGGTTGTGAGAAGGGGAGATTCCAATTAGGCAGCACTATTTCCTATGATTTCTGTTGCCTATCAAAAATTCACAGAAGTACTTGAGCCGGTCTCTAAGGTGTGGGTGAACTGTGAATGGTTTCTAGTCAAGCTTGAGCAAGAGTCTGAAGAGGACAGCGATTTATTTGCAGGAGGCGCTAGTGCAGATCATCTTGGCATAAATCTATGGCTTCTTAATAGGCGAGCTCATGCGAATCAGGTACCGTTATGCACCCTACGGAGTACGTCGTCTACAATTGATGATCGACTGGATATTACTTTACTCAAGGCAAATCCTTATAAGTTGACTCGGGCTGGAATTGGTAAGAGTTGTTAGGCAAATTTCCCTTCTCGAGAAAGCAGTCGGATTGAGCGCATGTGGTTTGGTGCTACACCGTTGTTTTCCGCCAGCACGGTTTCAACATGATTCATTGGGTGATCGCTTTAGATTGCAGCATGGTACTTTGCTTGCTACGAAGCACTGCTGACACAGCGAATATCCTCTTCATCCAATCGCCAACTTCCCGCACCGAGCGCGCTCTGCTCACTTACGCAAACGTTGAAGGCCGATGGGCCGCGAATAGCTTGCCTTTGGAGGTGGTTTTGGCGACGCGGTGAGGAAGAGGGAATTTGAGGTTTTTGCTGAGAAGTTGTTTGATGTAGGGCCGCTTGACATCGTCGGTCTTTTCGAGTTCGACGACCTTGAGAATCTACGAAAACGATCTATTAGCGTTTTCATCACAAAAAAGAGATTTACTGGATGCCGTACGTGAATTGACCTAAAGCGTGCACGATGCCTCGCTGCCATATCCTGGTAGAGAGCATCTACTGCCTCTGTCCTTGACATCTCTCGGTACTCCTTGTACATATTGTGGGTACCTGAGCGGGAGTCGTATCGAATCCAGATACCGAAGTTCTTGACTCTTGTAGGGTGCTTCTCGTGAATCTACCAATGACCATGACTGTTAGCCAATGCCGTGGAACGTCCTAAGCCTATATCTTGCAATTCCACCAAGCGCTTTGTCCACTAATCGTTACGTACCAAGTTGATGCTGATAATCTCGCCATTGGACTTTTTGACCTTCCGCAGCTTCATCAAGAAATACCAGAACCTCGATTTTGCAACAACAGTATTTGGTGCGAATATGCGCATGCGGTAGAGCTTTGGGGTGGGGTTCGTGTCTGTTGGCAGATGTCGCCCAATGACCTGATATTCGTTGAGGCGCCCTGGGAATACCCGAATCAGCACGAAAGACCTCCGAGTAAACGTACACAGCCCCAAGCATCAATGACTATCCGGAAGTTGCGTGGTATCATTTTGCGCTGATTTTCCCCGCGTGCTACATAGGAAGCATAGCAAGAATGCTCTAGTGCGCCAGAAGGCATTTGTTTGTCATCCTCTCTCTCCCAGCCCTCGTCTTATAGGAATTGGGGTGAGTGCTTCTGGCTGGGGCGGTCCAATCGTGCGCTTTGAACACTGGACAATGGGGAGTGGGATGTAGCTTACCCATCTATGGAAGTCAGCAGAGAACCTAGCATGGGAATCAGGCCGTACTTACGATGACACGCTGGCGAAAGAGCTCTAGATCTTGTGAGTGTCGACGTCGAAGATTCGCGGTTTTTTGGTGGGCCATCAATTTAGCGAGAAACGCTAAGAAATTCAGCCCTATGGCTCACTTCTCCAAACTTCAATCCTGCGAATCTGGCTAACATCCAAGCTACTCTATCCAGTGTCATGCTGGAGATGGTACGAGTGATCTTACGAGACTGAAAGCGAATGTCTGGTGTATCAATATGGAAGTCCTATTTCGTGACTTTCAGGCCGCCAACGCCGAAATGTCAGGCCCTCTCCTGGCTGCAACCATTGCTCCAATTGCACCGCCTAACTACCTGAACCGCCTAGACGCAATATACAAAGCTTCTAACGCCGACTCTATCTCACGGGATGTCGCTTTCGGTCTTACGAAAAGCGCTCACGCTGCAATTCAATTTCCGAACCCCGAGATTGATACCTGGACGGAGATATATTCGGCCTATTGGTATGCCATTGGGGGGATCATAGCTGCTGAGCAGGCCACATCGAGACCAGACTGGCAAGGAGTCTATAATGCATGGAAAGATCTTGCCAATACTGTGATCAAAGGTTACAGCAGCGGCGTGCTAGAAGCTTGGACGCTGCCTGTTTTGTACATTGCTGGCAAACACCTCCGTATCTTCGCCATCAAAGCGGACGAGAGCGCTGGTGGGGATACTGCTTTCAAAATTGAAGGGTTGCAGGAAGACATTGCAGGGGACTATGGGAAGAACCAGCAGCTGGAGGATGCGGCGAGAGTGATTAATCGAATGTTTATGCTTTGCCATAGTGATAGGTATGTAGCAATGCCTGAATTAGATTCACACAAGTCTGCTTCTACTGCTCCATTGCTGAGACTGTGACTTAGAGCACCACTCGAAGAATCACGTAAATGGGGACTTTACTACACCACTAATCTCCTCTTCAAAACCTACTTCAAGCTCAACTCGATCGGTCTCTCCAAGAATTGCCTTCGTGCTATATCAGCCTCGAAAATGGATATGCCAGACCTTGATGCCTTCCCCAGATCCCACATTGTGACTTTCAAGTACTATGTCGGCGTGATTCAATTTCTCGAGGAAGACTATGTCACAGCCGAGGAAAACCTCACGTCCGCTTGGCATATTTGCCACAGGTCTGCTTCACGAAATATCGAGCTGATCCTGATCTATTTGATTCCCACGCTGCTCTTGACAAAACAACGTCTCCCATCCTCACGACTTCTATCACCCTACCCTCGCCTTGCCCGCCTTTTCACCCCCCTTGTCTCAGCCATACGGAGTGGTTCTCTTTCAGCCTTTGACGCTGCTCTAGCAGAAGGAGAGGCCGAATTCGTCAAGCGTCGTATTTACCTGACCCTTGAGAGAGGACGAGATATATGCTTGAGAAACTTGTTGCGAAAAGTCTTTTTGGCTGCTGGAGTGGACGAGGAAGGTAAGCGGCGGACACGCATCAAAGTAGACGAATTCTCCGCTGCGATTCGAGTAGGCGAGAGGATAGGTGAGGATGATATGACAGACAGAGAGAAGCTTGAGAATGAGGAGGTAGAATGTTTAGTTGCTAATATGATCTATAAAGTAAGCTATCTTCTTTTCTCTACAGAGCATACCCCTATCCGCCATCGCTACTGACGTTATGTCCTCAGAACCTGATGAAGGGATACATTTCCCGAGCTCACGGCACGGTCGTCCTCTCCAAGAATGGCGCTTTCCCAGGCACTGGAATCTGAAGACTCGACCCTGAAGTCGCTTCCGCATCTACCTCATGACTCCTTCGACCTCGCGTCATAATGAGGCTCCGACTTACATTAATCTTGATATTTTTACAGAAGCTCAGCTATCATAAGGCTCCAAGGCATCACCGAATTGCTGCCTACCGAGGACCCCCATCTCGATCGCGGCTAGCAGCCATCACACCATCGCAATCAGCAAGCTACCTTGCATTGACTTTCCCGTGCAACATGACTCAAAACGCTCGGGCAAGCTAAGCTTCAAGCTGTTGGTGCGGCAGACTTGAGCTCTGATAATGACCTAGGTAGCTGCCTACTGCGCTAGTGATCGTGCAGATAGTGATACGCCCAGACCTTAAGCGTAACTCGTGACTCACGATGCGTTTGTCTTGCAGCAAGGATGGTGTGAATGGTTGGCATGGAGATTGGCTAGACTTGATTCAGGGTCTGCCATGAAGAATCTAGGTTGCTTTGTAAACTAAATGAGCGGCATGGTAGCTTCAAATGAGTTTCCATTGAGCTGATAGCATGGCTATCTTTAGGTAACAGTCCCTTGAGGGAAGGAGTGTCTAGAATCAAAGAGGAAGACATTGCAGAGAATATCGCTTGTCCATCCAAACGCCTGCCTAACATCAAGGCAATATCCCGCCAAAGTATGCTTTTGGCCGCATCAAGCACGAGGAGAGTATAATACAAAAACCATTCAAACGCCTGGTATCTGTCCCTATAGATATACATGGGTAAGTCGCCGAGCAAAATTACTTGTGGAAAAGACTGGAAGGAAAATGTAGCTCGAGCGCTCTGAGAGATGAGATGATGACTGGCTTCAAGCATTAGCTGCGATGTTGGTAATGAGACCACACTAGCGAGGTGTGCGTGGGGATTTCGAGATATTAGTAATATCGTCCTAAATGCAGGCAACCTCCACGTCAGTAACTTTGCCTACTTGGCCATGCATAAAGGACTCATGGAAGTGTACGTACCACATGGTTGCACATTGCAACAAACAAATCAAAGAAAAGCAGGCCACCAGCTTCCATCTCCATCTGCATGGTGCCGCTCCTCTTGAACGTGCCTCGACTGCGGATGATCAAAGCTAGGTAATGTGCACGTAGCTTTGAGTCATTTTCAGGCGTATTGGCGTAGGCATACCTTGCGCTTGCCAAGATGGTGCTGCATTGTATGCCGGATTGTAGACCCTGCTTTCTCAGTGCCAGCCTTTTCAGCTCTTCCAAGCCGTAGCGTTCAGCCGTACAGTAGACCATGGTGTCTTTCAGCAGCAACTGTCCAGCACCAGTGTGGTATACAGTAGACTCGGAATTGGCGTCTGCAGAATCCTCGAGCTCCCACGCATTCCTGCGTTTATTGTGTAGCAGGCGAGGGTAGTAGTCGCCTTTGTAGAGATACTCGAGAACGGAGGAGAAGATTTCTGGGACTTCCTCGGGGAGATTGACTCGTTTGGAGGTGGATTCGAGGAACTGGCCACGGCAAATAGCAGCGAAGAAGGGAGAGGAGGAGAGGATGTCTTCGTGGGCGGCGAAGAGGCGTTGGGAGGGGCCGACGCAGAGGGTAACGATTGGGGAGGTAAGGTTGGAGTTGGGACTGGTGGACGGTGAGTATGCGCTGGGGTAGGTTCATGTCAAGAACAGAAGTACTTACCTGCCCGTGGGTAGGTTCTCGGGCTTCCTGGTCCTTGACCTCTCCACCTTCCTTGCAGCGGCGGCATGCTTTTCTTGAAAGGACCTCTTGGTCGTTCTGCTTGTAGAGACAGACTTGGAAGCACGATGCTTGGAGAAGCTATCGTTGTGATGATTTCGTCGAGCAAACATGACGATTCTCTGGGCCAAGCAGGATTGTAGAGCTCAGTGCTGACTGATAGTTAATGATGGGTAGTAAAGAAGGAACATTGATGAAGGATGGTGAAAGCAGTTGGCATTGCTTCACATTTTGTAAGGCATCAGCCAGGCATCCAGAGCTTCGTAGCATCTCTTCGAAGAAGGGGTTTCACTCTGATAATATATATGCGTTGTTGGCGATACTAGCACAAATTGGTGGAAGGCAACTGGATTTGCGTCCACCTTATTGGCGCGTCGACTCGCGTAAAGTGGTGCGCGAACATAACCCGATATCACATGACCCTGGAAGATGAGTCGAACCAATGCAAACTTTGATGGGTCCATACCTCTTTTGCTCACGCATGCAGGGAGCTCGTATCGTGGAAGCAAGGATGTGTTTCATTGATCAGCAATCAGCAAGCCATCGGTCTGCGGGGAAGCGGTCCCGGTAAATTGGTGATAGCTTTCGCCCCAGCCACCAGCACCTGGACCGCAACCACGGTAATAACAGCGAGGACGATTTCCTGAGGCTCTTTTCAATGACAGGATTTCTGTACATGATTCGAAATAGGTTCGCAGTGGCATCAATCGCTTGATCGGTACAATGGGAAGAACAGGAATGACTTGTGGCAACATGAAAACAAAACTACAAATAGGCCTGCTATCGAGCTGTCAGCAACGAGGGTCCATGTGCCTGTTGATCCCTTGCGCGGTGATCCGCTATGAACCCCCGATAGCTCAACGCTATGACTTTAGTCAGGAACGAACTGCCGGGCCCTGGAGGGAAAATCCTGGACTGGCTATAGTAAGAAGTTGCTACAGTGTCCATCCCTTCAAGCCATAGATTGTGGGCAATAATATGACAACCACCTGTAGAGTATAGATCATGTCACTATTATTTAGAGAGGAGATAACAATGCACGATTCCGCCTCAAAACGAGCGAAGCATCTCGCTGCTAGTCTGTGCTCCAGGCGACTGGGCCAGCAATTGAGCCGAGTGACTGGCCTGATGAAGTGGTTTGAAGCTTGGAATTACATCGCCACATTGTAGAAATACCAGAAACTTCCTAATCCCTGGTCATAGAAGCCTACGCTTAAGAACGATTTGTGGGGAAGTTACCTTATGACGATTGCAAGCTGAACAGAGAAGACTTTCTAGCGCCAAGATTTGCGGGCTTGAAGCCGGATCTTTCGACAAAATCATCTTGCATTTAGCATACAACAATCACAGGCCAAGGGCACCAACCCGTTGTAGTACGGTGATCAAGGCTCCTGTCCCTTGCTTGCTCTCGTCCAGTGGGACAACCAAACATGGCAGCACCGCAATCTAGTCTTCGTTTCCTCAAAGTCAACCAAGTTAAGATGCTTAATGCCTTTATCAAGGGGTCAAACTGTGTCCGCGATAAGCATATGGTAGAGTCTGCAGTCAATTCCCCAATCAATCAACAGCATTATATGCATGAGAATGATCCAGCCCGGCTTGCGGCGGTTCTGAGTTCTCGACTCATCAAGAATCACCCTTTCGCCGATGGAAACAAGCGAACTGCACTGCTAGCTGCCAATCTATTTCTATTGCAGAACAGCAAAGGTCTACAGCAAGACAATTATCGGGTGGAGGACAATGACGCCATCACACGAGCGCATTCTGACGTTGCTATGGGCAAGATGGAGGAGCCAGAATTGGCAAAGATCTATGAAACGGCGTGGCAGACTACTAGAAGTGGATAACGCACGTTGGCTGCAAATCTACCTAAGGTGTGAAGCAGTACGCTTCCTCAATCTGTAAGTGTGTTGTTTCGTGGTTAGATACCTATCTGAATGACTCCACAAGGACTTCAGACCCTCAGGAGTGGTAAGTATGACTTCTGATGTCCGTGTAGTCATTATCTCCTCGGGTTTGACCTTGGAGCATCTCGTACCTAAGGCAGGGAAGGAACAAATATTCAGGCGCGAACATCGGATGTTCCGACCCCAAAGATCTGTCTTCGCTGCTACTTCATGTCTTCTAGCGCCTTACTGAATACTTTAATCCCATGGGCAGTATGGTCACACATCTCTTCTTTGGTGTACGTATCAGTAATTAGGTTCAAGCTCAGGCTTCAAAATGCTTACCTCCTTCAGTTCCCTTCAATGTAATCGCAGAACCTGCAATACCTTCGTTACCACTGTAGAAAAGTACAGCTGGTATGTCCAAACCATCAGAGCCGTTGTTCATAAGTGCTGCTATATCCTGACTTAACGTCAAGCACGGGGTCTGTGGATCTTTGTCTGATCGACGATTAGATATAAGCAGAATATAAGGCATGGGATACCCACCGCAGGCAAACTGGCAGCCTTCGTGAAAGATGAGATCTATTTTGACAGTTTTTGAGCCTAGATCTAGACCCGATAGAGCACATGCAACGCTTTTAGGAAATGTGATTGCATATAACGGTGCTCCTTCCACGCTACATTGCACCTGTTGCGTGACATTTGGAGAAACCCGCAAAGTAGCCGTTGCTTGAGTGAGATTTCTTTTGAAACCATTGAATGTTTTTAAAATTTTGGGGATGGACCGGTTAAGCATGTTATGAGGATGACTGAAGGTACTGCTGGAGAGTTTCCTTAGTGAACAGGGAGATCTCCGTGGACGATTGATACTATTCTTCCTATGAAAGTGTGACGGAGCTGCAGACCTTCGAGACCTTCCATTATAATCGAGCCCGCTAAACTTTTCCGCACTACTGCCGCTTCGGGCTTAGATCGACTTGGAGACCACGAGGCTGAAGGCTCTTGTTTCCAAGACTGAACCATAAGATATCCCTACCAGACGAGCGCAACCATACTAATGCCGACTCATCTCTCACATCGCGAAAATTGAACAAGCATAAGATATGCGCAAGCTATCACTTGCCTGATAAGCGAGTCTCATATTCGTAAGTGTAGCTCGTCTCCTACGATCACCAACTGAGTACAGTAAAATAGATTTCGTTCAGCCTGAATCAAAGTCTTGACTGGTCTTGCCATATCTTACATCCCGCTTTCGTTTGCTATCAGCTGTTTTGGGATGAATCTCAATCGAATTGTCGTAATGGATCTCTTACTACTTGGGTTTTCTTCGTTGTCGCCACCTCTCTCACCGTTATTTGTTTATGCGTGGTTCTGATATTGGAATTGAAAAATGGTATCTGGAGTGACTTCATGCTAAATATGCCAGAGACTATTCGTCCAAAAGGGAAGAGCGATGGAAGTTGTAGGCAACGAAAGGTAATCCCGAAACACCTTCCATCAACTATATAATCTTTCTAAGATAGATCAAGATATCTGAATGAAGGACTCAATTGCACACATGATCATGCGATAAGGAGGGCAGAAAGTCTCGGTCAACAATCATAGAGAGTACGATGGGTCATCCCAGATGCTATAAAAGATCGTAGTCTGCTGGTTCATGACTAAATTCTGCGCGCTGGTGTGAAGATCAATCAATTGTGCTTCAACACAGTGACCACCTTGGTCCTTGACTATTGACAACCAACTGTGTGATTATGACTACCTTAGTGAGAGGAGGGACCAGCGACGAGAAATCTCAATTGACACACAAAAAAACGATGATTCCCTCCGTCTCGAGTCTTGCTTGCCAAATCTATACCATCCTACTCTTCCAACTCTGCTAACGGAAGGAAAGGATTCCTGTCAGACTCTGGGATCGAGGAACCGCTCGACGCACTGCTCGTGGTGCTGGACGATCTTCTCTTGGTGGCAGAAACTTGTGCTTGGATCATATCCTCAGTCGGCATGACTTGGTCACCGACTGGCGCGTCGACAAGTGGAGGGCTTGACGTGAGCTGAGCTTGTCTTGCTTTGGTGTGGGGTGGAGGAATGTATGTCTTGCGCGGGAGAAGCTCGAGGAAGCAAGTGGCTCGGTCTGTCATTGTGTATGTCTTGCATGAAATGCGATGATGAGACTGTAATTTTCAAGAGTGGTCGGAATTCTGGTTTTGAGCGGCATCTTAAATATTGAGCGTTGAAACATGAAGGTGTTCTGTTCTTTTGTTGGTGGCTGTGGGCGTTTCAAATCGTCGCTATAAGCCCCTTCCTCCGTGCGGAAGGATCTTACGTAGTTTTGTATTTCAAAAATCGATCACGACTTCCCCAGGAATGCCCAATCGGGTCTTTGGCTCATGCTGGCAATGACTATTTTGAGTGCGCGCGCGTTGGTCAGCTTTGATCTCCTACGAAATAGCGCCGCGTGTTTCGTGATTGAGGGGGGTCACTCGAGCATTTCACTATCGTTGTGTTTGGCAACATGTCTTCTCAGCGACTACTCCGATTACATGACAATACATACTTCGCCACGGTGTTCTTTTCGAACACAGGCTGCTGTCTGACGTAAATGTTTCGGCCTTTGGTCGGATGGGACGTGGTTGAGTCTGATTCAACGATACAAGTCATCTTTCTAATGTCAGATCAACGATTCTAAGAATGTTCATCTTGACGATACCACAGCGGCTTACTGCGGTGTGGCCTACGATGTGATACCTCGAAGTCACAGCGTCATGTCGATATTGATGACGCCGCCAGGGCCGAAAATCTACAGGAACGAATCAAACAGCCTAAGAGATCGTCATTGCTTGCATCGTACAACGAATGCAACAACATTCGGCGACGGGCGACATTGCTGGCATCTTCAAAGACTTCAAACAGCAAAAGAAAATGAAGCTATCGGAAAGCGCGATCCCTACCGTATCCTTACGCGAGAGGCCCCCCCGAAAAGGCCAAAGAGGCTCCTAATGCAGGCCCCTCTTAGGCTCTCCACGGCGCAGAGGCCCCGCTGTCAAGTTTGTCAACCCCTGCAGCTGATCACATTTGGCAGTGGAAGACTGGAAGTGCCCAAAATGACAATATGATTCGTTTACGCAGCCGCCCAGATAGCGGATAACCTACAATCTAGTGAGCACTCAATCGTCTCCAATGCACCAAGTAAGACATCGGCAGTCGATGAGGGTGCCCGCTGCCCGCTGCCCACTTTTGCCATTTCTCCTTTTGTTTGTCATCCACCATCCTGCGGAGTTGAGCGCACGATGAAATGTCGAATTGACCATCGTTACTTGCAAGCAACGAGACGGAGCATGCCACGAACACCGTGATTCAGCTCGGACTTGTTCACGCCTACCGCAGACGACGTACAACGCTGGGGGACTGGTGACGTGAGATAAATAGCGTCGAGGCTCGAGCTGAGCGCAACGGCCACCATCGTCCTCCCCGCGGCTAAGAAAGCAGGGCCTAGAGGGCTGCTTCCAATACATTCCGGGCAATCGCTTTCTTCAATCACGCCTCGCGGCCTCTGAAGCTCTCGCGTCCTTGCAGACTGACCAGATCCCTGCCACAAGCCTTCTTCGTCAGAATTCACTTTCTTCGTATCGCATTATTATACTCACAAACGACCCTCCTTTCACCGATGTAATGCGACTGCTCCAAATATTTGTACGACATTGTCGTCAATCATCCTCTCCACACTTTGTGAAAGTCCCCACTAACTACATGCTCGAGGCTCCTTGTTCGCGCCAAAGAGTGGAAGTCTTTTACGTGTTCAATTGTGTCTCCCATCATATGTCACTTCACCGGACTCTATTCAAATCACTTTCGGTCTCCTGCAGAACTGGCTTTCTGTCTTTCGCACGTAACATTGGAGCTAGACTTCTACGCGGGACAATCGCAAACATCTCATATCTTCCGAAGTCTTCGTCCTATGGTATAAAGCTGGAACCACCGCCTTGAAACTGCACTCATCGAACTACGGATCACATCGAGAGTGGAACAAGAAGGTGTGTAATCGCGATGAGCTCCGTCATGTATGAGACATGCTTACTTACACCTTGCCTAGGCCAGACGGTTTCAACGTGCCCTTGCTCACACCTGCCCTCACTACAACAGAACGCTGCCATCTAACAGCCTTGTTATGTCTCCTAAGGCGCCGCGAGAGCCTGTCAACATGAACTTCATCTACATCCACGTCTATTCCTGCGGCCATACGGTCAAAGACGTTGCAAGGTCGTCATCAGGAACAAGAGAGAAGACAATTCATCATGATGAGAAATGTGCCGGGTGCCGTAAAAAGTCAGTCTGGTGCTACGCATGCTGCGAATCAAACGCTGACCAATGACATCAGATGACAGTAGAGAGCTCCACGAGCCCTGGCGTCATGCTCAGTTTCGCTTCTTTTCCTCAGTCCATCGACTGGTGCTAGGTGACAGGGTGGCATGGGATTAGGGACAACAAAAGAGAATAGATGGCGCTTTCAATAGACGGTGGTTTTTCTTTGATACATTTGCATCTACATACACATTTAATTGTTCGCATTTTCAACGAATTACGGCCTTGCGATTCGCAAAAATCGAAACGGCTTATTTCATAATGAAAGCTACAAGACTCTCTATATTGGTCCAGGTTGCTTCGGTGCGGCTCGGCGAGCTGCATCGCCTGCATGCAGCTTAAAGCCTCAATCTCGGATGATGTCGACCGATGATGGTTAAGGATCCTCCCGCTTGAAACATCTGTTTGGCCTGCTGCATACAAGACATGGTACAGGAGGTCTTTGCTCAGTCAGGACAACAGAGGCAGCGGGCATGACGAAAGGAAGGCAATGAAAGATATGAAAACTCACGAATTAGGCACTAGGCCGGTAAACATCTCTAAAAACAGCAAAGACGGCGTTCAGAAACGACCAAAACATCTACTTGCCGCATGGCTGTCATTCCCTCTGCTCCGTTTCAGCTCATCGGCAGGTGGAAATCCTCGCCTCGTGCTCTTGCATTTCACTTTTCGCATCCAGCGAAGATGTTTTTTGTGTGCATGAATCCTGCACTCATTTCAGGCTCCAACCGAGAAGTGACCGGGTCCCTTCAGCCAAGGCGTGGTGCATATGACATTGCCACCGAATTGAAAATCGCCCGCTGAGAATTTGAAGAGGAATGTGATCGCTACGTATATGCATGCATCTATGCCACTACAGACTTTCAGTGATACTTGTATGTTTATTCAGTAGTGGAAAGCTATAGCACTTGAACCAATGGACATTCAGACGCGACTCTCAGTGACCCTCAGTAGTCTGAATGGTACGCAACAAGGCTGCCAAATCGAAATCCCACCCGGAATAATCTCCGCCCTCTAAACCTACCTCCGCTCCTCCGCAACCACCGCTTCAATCCTCTTCTCTTTCCCCTCACAACACAATCATGTAATGTCCATCGACATCGACTGGGACACCCTCACCACTGGCCCCTCGGGTCTCGCCCTCGCCGACTCCATCCGCGATTTCATCCACGATAAATTCCAACAAGTCCAGCTCCCACGCTTCATCCGCTCCGTGCAGGTCCACTCCTTTGACTTTGGCAAAGAAGCCCCCATCGTCGAAATCAAAGATATTTCAGACCCACTATCTGAGTTCTACGAAGATGAAGAATCGACCTCATCCCATGATTCCGAGAGCGAAGACATCGACAATGTCGAGCGTAAAACAAGCGCTGGACAGGGGGACATGGATATGAAGCCACCTCCTCAACCTCCCTCTAAAATTACAAAACCAACCTTCATCGACACCCGCCTCCCGCCCCTTCACTCCGGCATCACAACCCCCTTCCTCTCC
>JASZXT010000428.1:0-23287 GCA_035521555.1 Lecanoromycetidae sp. Uapishka_2
GCTCTAGGTCTAGGCGCTGGAGAAGGAGCCTTTCATTCGAGGTAGACAGTCAAAATGCTGACCAATTCACTTGCATATAGCATCGTCAAAGTACCAGATAGCGATATCAAGCATCAACCTTGCACAATTAGCACATCAAAATCTTCAATTTGATACCTATATTGAGTGGAAATCTCTCAAATCATAACAGGACCGTAGCAGCCGCACAATAATTGCGGTCATTGAGGAATATTCCGATAATAGGCCTAGAGACTAGAAAGCGATGACAAGTTGGCAGATCATCAAAGGCTTTCTTTCATCTCCACCTTCTTGGCCTCTTTCATGAACTTCTCCGCAAGCTGCACATACCGTTCTACCGTTGCCGCCGGATACCTAGGATGATTAGCTCCTTTTAAGCTGAGCATGACAAGAGAAGAGCTCACCAGGACGAGATCCCAGGCCATGGCTAGTGATTCTCTGTATAAGAAAATTGTGGATGGTCGAGATGACGGAGGATGTAGACAAAGGTGCCGATCAAAAGGGTGATTTTAAACTTCATGTACATTTTGAGAGTATAGTAGATGAGATCTGGTGTTTATGCTGCCTACTATAACGTAAAGATCAGGGAAGAAGGTGCAGTGCAGTAGGTGTTAGCCATAGCTCTTTCGCGTTCATATCACAGCTTATATATTCCTTCTTTGAGGCCATTCGGGAAGCTTCGGATGGTGGATAATTGGCACGAGGCCATTTTTTTATGTTTTGGTGACTACTCATCCGTGCCGAGGCAGGTATGTAAGCAACTGCATGTACCAAAATGAGCGATTAACAACCATTATGAGTATTCTTTGCAATAATGTTGCATCAAGTAAAACCTCTCATGACTCTGAATTGACAGTACATGGCATGGATACCCAGCGCGTGCAGGCACAAGCGAAGAAAGGAAGAAAGTCGATAGAAAAGAGCTCGAATAGCAAACCAGGAAAACGCAAGGAATATGCGGCGAAAAGATTGAGTAATGGAGTAAAAGACTCCGAGTATTTCATGATTTCTTTCAAATATGCATTGAGTCCAATCTCAGTAGGGCGTGTGTATGAGGGTAGTATCAGGCTGCAACGAATATTATGCTGAGGTTATGAATTGTTGACGTCAATTTGGTCGAGCAACAATGTACAGGGTGAAACTATCCTCTCATATACTGTCTCGGCTCTTGGACCTCCTCTAACCCTGATGAATTTTCCAGTCGTTCCTGATGTAGTAGAAATAAAGAAGGGAAAGACTGACATTTTCTCGAGGAGGAGACTCGGAGAGTGGCTGACTTGGCTGACTAATTCTGAACTTCTGAGAACGCCAAGCGCGCGGTCGAATTTTCCCACAAAACCCATTCATTGGCTGAATTTTACCCAACTTCCTCCAAACATCTTGAGTATGTAGACTTCCAACAAGGGTGAAAACTGGTACGGCATTCCAAAGCTTGCTGTCAAGAGACTTGTTCCTGCTGGTGTCCCAGTCTCGATGCTACAAGTTCCAACTGTCACACAGGTGTGCCTGGACTATCCCTCCCTTTCTCAAGTAGAATGACTAACGTACTGCTACAGAACGATCTCCATGTGTTCCACGCTAGAGTTTTTGGCTCCGCAGCTCCTCCTACTGGGCTTCTAGATAGAACACAGGAGTCAGAGCATGGACCGACCGTCGACTACGATGGCCAGGATGAGGAGGTTACCCTGGGCTATTACCCAGATGGGAATAAACGAACCCTGACCGATGAACAAATTGCCATGTTCAGACACAGCGAAATATACTCCATTATACGTGAAAGACAGATTCGCAGGGAAAACGAAGAAGCCGATGGGGTTGAAATACCCGGGAAAGTGATTCCCGATGTCGAAGAGGGGGCACGCATCTCAGTACCACTTGATGTTGAAAGAGGACTTCAACCTAATGACGATAGTATAACTGCAGCAGAAAGACCCGAGGAGCGTATCAGTAAGGGCTCTACGATCGCATCCTCGGGGATCAAACGGAAAAGGCACGAAGCAGACTTCGGCGACACAAGAGAGCCCACTCATCGAAGGCTAGCCCGAGAGCTAGACTCTGTGATAACGACCGATGAGGTGTTAGACTATGGTGATGAGCCATCGGTACCAGAGGAGACACCCGCAACCTGGGCAAAGCCGAGCCAGCAAGCTGCCGCCTCTAATATCGAGAGTGTTGCATCAACTATTGATCAAAATGAGCAAGGTCCTGATGCACCTCTAGAGGGGAAAAGGATATGGTGGCCTATCCTAGGGACTTAGTCTCTAATTCACTTGCTTTGTCTCACTCTGGTGATGGTCAGTCCGGGAGAGGGCATTGGGGTACATCGTTGAATGAATTCAAATGGTGCCTATCAGGGAGAAAAGAAAGTCCAGTCAGTCTACGTAAATCATTTGTTAAGAGAAAGAGATATGTTGACATGCTCATAAGGTCTAGTTGATACCTGCACCCCGTATCACTAATCTTATTACTTCCTTTGCTGTCAAGCTTGTCGTCCGACTCGATAATGTCCAAGACGTCTGCAATCCACTGCCGATCTCGCTGGAACTCTCGAAAACGCACTGGAGGCTGTCCTCATCGATACGTGGAGTGTATGTGACTTCTTCTACAATTCGGGGGAGAGGATGAAGGTCAATGGGGGCGTTCTTCAACTATCTTCTTTTGGTAAGCCTTTATCCTCCAACGCTACTCCCCACCAATTACATGATGAAACACCAATATCGTTCATCCTTAGGCGGACGTCTGGCAACATCCTACAACCCTTTGGTTGGGTTTTGGCTTCGCTCATAACCATCCTTTGGCGGATCGAGGCGGATCATGGCGAACGCATAATCTTCTCTCTGACGTACATTTTTCTTTTTTGTTGAGATCCGTGACATTACCTTGATCACTCCCAATGCTAACTTGTCTTCCTCTCAGGCCTATATGAACCAATTCAACAATCGATTGGTGCTGAAGTTTCTAGGCTTCAGCAGCTTCTATAAAGGGCTCAATGTAGGGGAGATTGATACTCACCTCGATGAATGTACACGGTAAGCACACCCTTTACTTTTCAAACCCTCTGCACACTTTTCCTATGATGAAACAATACCACATTCGCAGTTTTCACGCGAACCTGGCTGGTCAACCTACTTAGGCCGTCGGGATAATGTGCGTTGCAACCTTCCTTGGATGTCTGAGCTGGAAACCCATAATTACATTTTGAATAAGCATAAGCGTGCTGAATATATTTGCTAACGGGTGAATACATATCTCAGGGTTTCCATCGAGCACGGGTTATAAAGAATTTTTGGCAGGCTATTCGGGCTCGCTATGGAGCAAGTCATGTGGGCCGCAAGCCAGATAGACATGAATAAATCAAGGCTCTTCCATCCGCAAAGATTCTTCGGTCCGTTGCAGAATCCCCTCTTAATCAGCATACCTGCGCTTGTACACTATTTACCATGTTCTGATGACCCCCTTAATGACTCCATTACTTTTAGCAATTGGACACTTCCTCCCCAGTCCCAGTCCCAGATCCAGACCCACCAGACTACATCGCCCGTCAAAACCTCTTCCATGCAAAAGAATGATGCCACAAAACACCCCAGAAACTCCCCTCGAACCGTGGAACTTCCCTTTCATCGAGACCCATACCTACCCCAAAAGACTACTTCTGAATTCCTCACAGCCCGAAAACATAATCGGACACTACTACATCCAATCCCATTTTCCTCTAACAACACAGACCCAGCGACTGTCTCCACTCTCTTTCCTGCGTGTATCCGTGCGTTGTATACCTGTCTAACGAAAAGGCGCATACTACTGCGAGTACATGGAACAGAACTTGGTGCTATTTCAACGGCCTACAGGCGTTAGAGTGGAAGAGGTTAACGCATAGGTGGGATATGGTATAGAAAGCTATGGATTCTTTTTGTCAGGTGTTTGTGGATTTAGATAGGGAAGGCTGTTTAGGGGTAAGGTATGAGGTTTGTGTCCTGACCGGGTATCTATTTTGGGTTGAGCACTAGGTATGGGAGTGGATGAATGGTGGATATTTTCATCTGTTCAGTGATGACGGTTAGAATGATCTGAGCCCAGCCTTGCCAGCTATTTTAAGTATTTTGGTAGACTTATGCATGATGCAAAAATGGAGTATATTCGAGATTAAAAGCTTCATTGAATCGGTGAGCCCACTCCCTTCATAATCTTCTAGTCTTAGATCGTAATTTCATACACACATTTCATCATGTCATCATCCCATAAGCTTCGTATCCACATAATCCAACTTCTTCCCATCCCAAAATCACACCTTCTCCTTCCCAAAACTCAGATTCCTAAAATCCTCTTTCAGCTTCCGGATCTTCCCCCTTGATTTCATAAACGTCTCTATCCCCACCATCGCTGCATATGTGCTTCCAACCGCAGTCATGGACATGTCGACGCCGCGGGTTTGCAGAGATTTGATGAAGATGTGTAGATTGTGAGATGGCGTTTTGTAGTGGCCGCTGCGTGGTTGGATGACTGTGATGGTGTTGGGTTAGTTGTTAAATATAGTAGATTGGTGTGGTAAGATGATGATGAATGGTAAGGATTGTTGCTGGATTATATAGGATATGGAAGTGAGATAGGAGGCTTACTTCGCAGTTGCCCGTTCTTGATGGTGATGAGCCCGGCAGCAGAGACCTTTGCACCGTGTAGGAACGATGAGTGTTGAAAAGCGCCAGGTTGTTTGATACCAATGTAAAGATTGTTTTTGGTGTCTGCGACCTGTATCTGTGGTCAGACGTCATTCGTGCTGGGTTATCAGTAGACGATCATTCTTACAAATATCCAGATCTGCTTCTTCTTTCTCTCCTTTTTCTTTTCGATGCTTGTCTCGGCTGGCCTTCGAAACAAATCACTGAAAGACATCCGATTTGTACTTGGCCTTGGTGTTTCGGGCCCATCTATGACACTGGCAATGGACTCTGGCTCTCTAAAGCCTTTCGTAGGCGAGGCTGGTGGTGTTGCTATTGGAGAAGTGACATTCTCCTCTTCGCTGCTCATACCACTGCCTTCGCTACTCCCTTGCAACATGGCTGGCCGGTTGTGTGCCCATTCAGGTGCTGGATCACCGATCCTGACGATCCCTCTGACCGAATCCCGCCATTGGTCTGTCGTATCGACTCTCACGCCATCTTTCCTCCAGCATAGCTTTCCATCTTTGTCGACGATGACTTCATATAACCTCCTCTCTTCTCGCCCGAGGTATCGCACTTGCATTTTCTCCAACCGCTCTCTTGAGCACTTCTCCACCTCGACATCCTTGCCTTCGCCGTAGTCAAGCCAATAGAAAAAGTTCTCATTTGTGGGTCGGCTCTTCCATTCAGCATGGTACTTCCGCAGGTTGCTACCATATCGGTGCTTCACATCCACCATCTCAAGAAAGTATGACACATCCATCAGCTTGGCGCTCCTACTTCGCTCTTGCTTCTCCGCCAGCTTCTTCCGCCGTCGAGCTTCCTTCTGAGAGGGATTGGATTTGTCATTATTAGAGTCGGAGTAGGAAGAAAGGGAAGAGTCTTCAGAGCCACCTGCTCGTCGGGCTATCTTTCCCACCCGTGACCAATTGACACGGGCTTCGGATTTAGTTCTGGTGAGATCGTTGGGTCTTGAGGATCGCGGATGAGGTGTAGTAAGTTCGCGGTATTGGGCTTCTTTGACTGCCTATGGAGAATTGAATGTGAGGGGTATACATCGAGGTTTATGGATGAAGTCATGGCTTGCGGTCATGCTTACCTCAATCCATCTCGAAGAAGGATCGAGGCTCAATCCTTTGAGCTCTCTGCGGGCTCTGTAGCCTCGATAGTTCTTCTGCAGTGTCTGCGCAGCTGCGAGCTTTGTACGCTCCAATTCATCATTTTTGAGGGACTCAGCATGTTTGTATTGCCGTTGAAATTCATATTTCTTGTCTTCTTGGACCTGTGCTATTGAGTTCATTTCGGACCGTTGGGGAATGGGTAGAACCCCGGTGGAATCGGGACAGGGAGGGGTAGTTCGGAGCGGACTTGGCACAACATGGCTTGATAGCGGACGAGAGCGGGGTAGAGATCAAGAATGGGTACTAGACACATGAGGGAGGAGAGGGAGGACATAGTTAATTACGGGCTTCGAATGCAGCAGTACGACTCCTGCACCATCTGAGTGCATTTCAATGACCCACCAGCCAAGCTAAATGTGACACGACGAAGCAAGACACTTCCACTTCCTCCAACCTACAATCTTCTTCTGTGTAAGGAACGTCACAGCATGGACATTTTATCATGATGAACTTCTCTGTGCATTTGATTGACCAACCATAAGAGTTCACCAGTCGAGGCTCTCCCGACCATACACGCCATGCATACGTTAAATGTTGTTTTGAACTCTCAGGCAGTCATGATACTTTTAATTAATTCTTATACCTTCTTTATCGTTCATAAGATTAGAAGCAGATATTGTATCAACAGCCGCAGCATGCATAAGCACTGGACACTTATTACGCAGAGAACCATTCGATAGCCCAGCCACAGAACATATATTGCTTACAGGAGACAGGGTTGCAAGAAATATGAATTGTTTGAAGTCTGGCTGCGACAATAGAGGCTTTCGATATTCTAGAGCAGTCCAGCGTCAATAATACACTCTCAACGTGGAAGTGGGGGTCCTTCATTGTAGAGCGGCGGCAACGAGGTACCAAAGTTCTCAGTAGAGACAGTGGACCAAGTCGACGCCGCAAAAGAGCCTTGAAGCTTCGACAGGGGTCTCGGTGGCCGACGGGATCTAGTAGTAAACGTCAACATTGCGCACGCAGATACCGCTCGGCCGTTGAAAAGTGCTCTGGCCATTGATCGAGGCGTGCATTGATCACTCCTAACCTTTATCTAAGTCACAAAATGCACCAGACGAGTGAAAGTTAACGGCGCATCGTTCATCGAAGTCAAGGTATGAGGGGGTGAGGAGCTTTGGGGGTAGCGGCCTGAGGAGTTTCCCAACTCACACCAATTCCCAAGCGCTATCCTTAATGCTCCTTAATGCTACCACGCGAGCCACGGAAAGTCGCCCTCTGTGCGACGAATAAGGACGACGCGAGATGATAAGCTCATTAGTAAGAACGAATCATTACTCAGATGTCACCAACGCTCGATCTTTTGCAGCGAATCCTTGCGACCAATAATCCCGAAGAGGTAAAGACAGACGATCTCTGCATTAGCAGACCAAATCATCTTAATCATCTTATTTCATCCCCACGGTTCTGGCTAGAATGGGCGGCGACTTATTCTTCCGAGATCTAGCAAATCCAGCGATCATGTTAATCTTGCCTGCTTTGGGGTCTCGATGACGCCACAAGCTTAGGTTTTTGCTACCAGCTTTTTCACTATTGCACGCTTGTCACCTTGACCCTGACCGAGAAATGCCAAAAAGTAATCGGCCAGCTGGTCACCGTTTTCCCCTCATAAAGTATCGTGGTTGCCCATATTCCCGAATTTGTGGAATTTTCTGCTTCATAGTATTGTTGGAGTAACAGAAATCACAAGCAATTCTCTAATTAACTCCTGATTACCGGCCCACTGGGTTAGAAGACACCAACCATGTCTTTGAGATCACGGTCCCATTCTACACTACGACACCGCTCGTCTGAGCGTGGTAACAAGCTCACAAAAGCCAATCCAACCAGCAGAGGTGTTTCTCCGGCAGGTACCAACCGACGTGTCGCCAAGTTGAACCTTTACCTACAAAGATCGGCCAAGAATTCTGTGGAGCAGCTTCCAATTCAGCAAAATGCTGAAACAGCACCAACAGCTTCACGGAATAGTGATATCAAGAGATGGGACGGCAACAGAAGAATGACCATCAAATGGGACTCTGTACGCAGGGTAAGTACTCACGTGAATTACCGAAAATACGAGAATTCTTCTACGAAATTAACAATTCTCATAGGATCCTGAGCTCTGGTTTCCAAGTGGAGATTGTCTTATTCATTTTTACGAGCGAGGTCATTCCCGGCGAGGCGCGTCACTACGAGTTGCTCTTTCAGATATTGAGTCCTGTGACTGCGAGCCTCTCTTGGACCGCTACCTACCGAATGCCGTCCCCGAAATTCCCTCGCCATCATCGTCAGACTCCGATAGGTTCCCAGACGCTCTGGATACCTTTAACGAGCCATCACCGCCTGCGAAGCACGAAATCTATATCCCAGCTCCTGCCCACCTGAGCCGAGAAGATGCCTTCCGTTACCATTTAACGACCCGAAACCTCTTTGCCTGGATGTATGAAAAGCCACTCGTTGGTGATCGCTTAGGCGACGCATTGATTGCTGTGCTGCAAAGACTCAACGAATGGAGGCCCAATGAAGAGCAAAACCTGGATGATATTCTGGCATACATTGACAACGGGGGCTACACCGACTTTCGTGATTGTCCAGACCACGCTTTAGCCGTGCTTCAATTTGCCGAAAAATTTCAACTGCGAGAACTGTGGACTGATGCATTCGTACATTGTACGGGCATGTGGGAGCAACTGGATAAGAGCGCAGAATTTGAGGTAAGCTCCAATCATTCGCTGGATATTTCCCTGCATAAGTCTTAAGCCTCTGACGGTATGCTGCAGTACATATCAAGGCCTTCGCAAGCCCTTATCTCGCGAGCCCACCTGGAGATGGATCTGCGCTTAGAGCGCGCAGGTGCATCTCTTGGCAATTTCCTTGAGGATGATCTCTCTGGCACATACCTCGGCTTGGGAAAAGAAGCCCAACTGCACCTTGAACGATTTAGATCATTCTTACATACCTTTTACGTTGGTAAGCATGGCTACTGGCCACCAACTTCACTGGATAAGAGCAGCAGTGCTCTACCAAAATCGGTATACCGTTCCATGTACTTTGAATTTCGCAATTTATACGAATACCTGGTCGACCCGAGTTCTGGAACAGCAATGCAAGACAACAAGCCTGTGGACGGCGGGATATGTGTCTATCAGAATATCCTAGCATATGATAGACGACAAAAGTACTTCCCACTCCCCAATCCGCTCCCTCTGATACCAAAAATCCCGGCACAGTTAAGTCACGGCAAGTTTGGGAAAATCTTTGGCAACAAGCGAGCTAAGCTGGAGCGGCGAGTCGCTGCTGCCAATGCTCTGTGTGCCGCAACCAATCCAAATGAAGAAGAGATCGTGAATTGCGACCTCGTACGCGAATACTTAAGGTTTGAGAAGCAATGGACAATGAAGGAAGATCCGACAGTCTCCTGCGCAGACGCACGAAAAGTTCGCTGGATTCTAGTTTACGCAATTCTACAGACCCTTATCTCTGTCACCCGTGCACCACAAGAAGTACGGGACACAGAAGGAGTTTCTTATGCCCTGTGCTGTCAAATCGCCGGCACGCCGCCATGGCAGACCAGTAACAACGTGCCAAAGGTCAAAGCGGTCAAGGAGGAGCTTAAACGCTTGTCGCTCCGAGAAACACTCATTGAACTTGGACCTGATATGGACATCTTGTCCGCCAAACCCAAACCACTTGTTGTCATCCCCAAGGGCGCCAGAACCATACCCACCACCGTCTCAGTCCCACGACGCGTGTCAATCACCAGCAATCTCCAAGTCAAATCACCACAACCAATTCGCACCACATCTTCAGACCTTCTCAACCAAGGCTTTGCCAACGTCAGCCCCGTCGAGCCCAATGACGCCACTCGCTTGGACCTGCAAGCCGTTAGTCCCATTGACCACCTCAATGTCAGCCCACTCAGTCAGGCTTCAGACCCCACGACTCCATCAACAAGCGAGTCTGGAACTGGCAAGGGTGGATGGAGTGCAAGCTCCAGCGAGGATGATATGGATCACAAGAGTGTCACCGGAAGTGATGGTGCGAGCAACTATGGTGACGATGAAGCCGATGACAGTCCTGCTAAGAAAGGCGATTCGCTCAAGATCTCTCTGTCGAAAAATAATTCGTTTAGCAGCTTTAGGCCGGGTAACCACAATCCGGAGTTGGATCATTTTCTACGTTCTTAAGGTGCTGCTGGAGAATGGCTTTTTATGTATGGCGTTGGAGAGTCATGGACTATGACTTTCATATTGTTGGAGCGAGCTCATTTTGGCTCAGGCAGGCTTTGACAGCCTAAACTATTTCATTTGTATCGAATATACCCATTTAGCGATCTGATCTATGCTCTCTATAATCATACCATTACATATCTACTCTCCAATACGTATGCTAAATCAAACATATCATCATGACAATTCACACTCCCTACTCTGCACAACCAAAACAACATTCATTGCCTCACTAGGTGGCCTGACCACTCCGAGGATCAGACCGCTCTCAAGCACTTCCAAAAGTGTGTGCGATTGCCCCGCCCGCACAAGCGAACCCTCCCTCCTCCCACTCGCAACCACCACGTTTCCCCTCTACCCCACTTTCAGCCAGCCTCAAAACGCCCCCATTTTTCTGTTCTGGGTGTGACATCCTGCACCCACGTCCCGAGATGGCATCGACCTGCATTGGTTTCCATGCAGCTAAGCTTGTTCGTCACGGCCGGAGTTTTGGCATGCGTACTATCACATCTGCCTTTGTATTTTAGCGCTACGGCTTGAGAGACTGGATGTACGGGGTAGCCTTGAGTCAGTTCAGCCAGCCACGGTTTGTGCTAGTTGGCCGCTATGCTTGATTTGGATATGGGATTTAATGCGAATTCCTGTCCTGGGCTTCTGGAATGCGGGCTTTCAGCCAGCCACTGAGCCACGAGGGGTCGATGGTAGTTCTGGACTTGGGCCCTTGGGAGTGGGTATGTGGGTTAAGTTGAGACTGGTATGGCTAGAAGACCATGGGGTTACGTATATATGTAGCATTTGTCCTCACCTTTGATCGTCTCTAGCGTCTCGGATTACTTCTGCTTCTTTGCATGCATTCCAACCGAATTTGAAAGAAAAAAACATCCATTCATCACCTTCAGCAAATACAATGGGTTCTCTCCCGGAAGCCACTGATGCACCGTCTCTCAGCCCTCCTGCTGAAATAGGGGCCGAGTCATGGAAGTCATGCTTCGCTCAGCGGTTGGCTGCACAGAAGATATCCGAGGAGTTTGAATATTTCGCGAAGATCTACCAGCGGCTTAATCTGGAGGGTTTACGTGGAGAGGAAGCTGTACTCTATGCCTTAGCAGAAGCGTCAAAGGGCTCCAAGGCAAACAAGCTTCTAAATGCCGAAGCACAAAGAAAGGAGATGCCCAAAGATTCGAAAGTGTGTATCATTGGGGCTGGCATGAGTGGTACGTATGAATATAGTAGCAATGTGATAGTCGAGGTGCTGAAAATCAGTCAGGGTTGTATATCGCCATGATACTCGACGCTCTCGATATTCCGAATCTGTCTTACGAGATTCTCGAAGGCTCAGATCGTGTCGGTGGTAGGGTGTACACCCACTATTTTTCTGACCCAAACCACCAATCCGCTGGCTCTGAGATAAGCCATGATTATTATGATGTACCCATCTCCATTATCTAGCAGTTGTGAAAGTACTAAATTTTATGCTAAGGTCGGAGCAATGCGCTTCCCCGAGATCCCTATCATGACGAAGTACAGCCTTGTCTTCCCATTCATGAACTTCTAATGACCTTCAGTCCAGAACGTTCAATCTTTTCGATCACCTTGCTCAGCTTGGTCAGACAGACCCGCACCTACCGAAAGTACAGCAAATTAAGTACTATTTGACCAGCCCTAAAGGCGATGAGGACCATAACAATCAACCTTCACGGTACAACGATATAACGGTCATTGGCAAATACAAAGAGCATGTCGACGAGTTCAGGGTCTCCGAGACATACGGAGGACGTATCATGAGGGAGTAAGCCATTCTAGCGTTTCCCATCGTCGATTGACCTGACATTTGTACTAGACTTGTGGACACTCCTGAGAAGTATGTGTCCGAGGTGTTTGAACCTTTCAAGGACAGGCTTCGTAAAAATTGGAACAAAGGGTTCCAAGCCTTGATGAAGTACGACCAGTACTCCGTCCGTGGATTCATGATGTCTCACGGCATTACGCCGTTGTAAGTTTCGATAAGGTGTGACTTTAAGAAATACTCATCTCAACTGCCAGGGATGACTACTATTCTATCCAGTGGCTCGAGACTCTCACTGAGTAAGTTGAACGCCTTTTAACCATGAAATTTTCATCGCTGAAAGCATTTTCTTCCGTAGTGGGAGTGGGCTGTACGACCAGTCCTTTTCCGAAGGCGTCATTGACTCGATGGACTTTGATTACTACTCCAATTACATCCACAAGGAGGAGGTAGTCAAATGGTTCTGTATAAACGGGGGGACACAAAGAGTCCCAGAGGCAATGAACGCAAGCATAAAAAAACCCTTGAAGGAAGAGGATCTACAGAAGAGGGTCACCAAAATCGCTATCGACCGCACCGACAAATCCGAGCTCCCAATGAGAGTCAAGGTAGAGGGAGAGCAAGAGACGCGGAAATATACGACTGTCTTCGCGACTCCCACGCTTGCATGTCTCCAGAGAATCGATCTCACGGAACTTGAGCTATTGTACGAACAGAAGGATGCCTTGCGTTCGCTTCACTATGACACGGCTTCAAAAGTTGGAATGAAGTTCGACCATCCCTGGGTATGTATCCTGGCACTTCACCTTTCTGTGAGACCATATGACTCAGAGACGGAAGTGCTCTATTCATTTGCTACATTCATTTTGCAGCTTCTATTTTCACGTCGAGAATCAATACTGATGCGAATTTCACAGTGGATCAAACTTGGAATCGAAGGTGGACTTGGTAAGACGGACATGCCTCTCCGTACTTGGTAAGATGATGAATGGCCGCTCTTTTGGTCGCCGCTGATGATGTAGTGTCTATCCATCGTACAACCTGGAAGACTCGCAGGAAAAGCCTGCAGTACTCCTCTGCTCATACTCGGTATGACCAAGGGATACTCCCAAAAGAGACTCGATACTGATCAGACTAGTGGTCACAAGACGCTGCTCGAATGGGATCCCTTATGAAAGGTGATTGGAGAAAGGAGAAAGAATTGAAGCAAGTCCTCATCAACAACCTCACATGGCTACATTTAGAGCATGCAAAGAGTCAAAAGCCACCACTGGCAATGGATTTTGATGAACTTTATCAGATAATCAACGACTCCTACCTGGAACATCATGCCTTCGATTGGCACAACCACGAATACTCTTCCGGTGCTTACGGGAAATTTGGGCCCGGCCAGTTCTCCAATCTATACACCGCTCTGACCTGCCCTACAGCAGACAGTCGTTTCCACTTTGTTGGCGAAGCCGTTAGCGCCCACCGTACGTACTCTCTGAATCATCCCCTCCCAATACCACCCATATCGCATCAATCTTTCTAGCCGTCTGGGTCCAACAGCAACCCTCCGAACGTGTCCTTCATACTGTTCATAGCCTTCAAAAACTTGCTAACTGAAAATCCTCACAGACGGCTGGATCGTCGGCGCCCTCGACAGTGCCCACCAAGCCGTGATCAACTTCCTCCGCCGCTTCAACCTCAAATACTACGAGGACAAACTCGCGAGCATCAAATGGCTGCAGCCGATACCAGATGAGATTGCAAAGGAGACTGCGATCAAAAAGGTTGTGTTGGGGTTGATGGATCCGGATGAGAGGTTGAAGGCAAGGAGTGCGGTGGAGAAGGAGAAAGTGGAGCCGGTTAATCAGGAGCAGAGGCTGGAGGCTAAGGCGGCGGTTGATGAGAATGTGGCGGAGTTTAAGAGTGAGTTGAAGGGTTGAGGATGGGGTGGAAGTGGAAAAGCTTGACTTCCGATCGAATTTGAAAGAGTTGGTTTCTTTTCTGGCTACGCTAATTCGAGGTTCGTATATTCCAGCTCTCCTAGTATGTAATCATTCACACAACCACCTTGCTTTCCGATTCGTCACATAACCACCTTGAGATGACAGAACTCAAAATGCTCAACCCAAAATAACAATCTCATAGAGAAGGCTATATTGCTGTATTATCGTCGTTCCATTCCCACCCACTATTCCTAGAAGACAGCCAGAAGGTAAAGTTTCAAGTTGCGAGAGAAGGTTCATCAAAAGCTTCAATGCTTCTCTATACGTTATCAATGATTCAGCAACATGAAGATATGCAACCAGTAGCTAACACGGTCTTTGTGGTGAATATTATATCAGTCCATATCTAGCCGCTCCCAGACTCACGCGCCCGTGAAACAGTTTGCTTTCAAGCCTACTCACGAGACTCTGTCAATTACGCCGTTCCATGTTGGCAAAGGGAATGAAGCGATCGGTACCATCTCATGCGTGTCCGCAGTGATAATCCATGCATTTGGCAAAGTCTTATCTGCTTCTCGAGCTGAATCATATCGAGCCACACCAGATATCTCCCATTGCACTGCTGATGGTCCATCGATAGGATACCATATGGTAGAAGGATCGCCAGTCGGATTTGCAGTACTTGAGGGATTGAACATCAAAAATGTCTGAAATGTAGCATCGATTGAAAAGGCCACCACATCCGGTTGTTCCTTGACAAAACTCTGGATATCAATACCCGGAGAATCTGTAAATTGGACTTTCAAGAATCCAGGTCGGAATACCATCATTTGAACGGGATCTTGCGCCCCATCAGGTACATCAAGAGCGTATGCTGGCTCGTTGATGATCGGGAACCAGTCAGAAGCCCCGTCTACTTGATACGAGAACGTACCACTGAAAAGGTGAATAACCCCGAACCAGCCCGTCTGAGTCCACTCAACATTCTGATTGTATTTGAAACCGGGATTGGTGTTCTCGGTTCCGAATCCGAAGCGAGTACTCTCACTGATGACGAACGACCCGAGTACTGTATTACTGTAGAGGTTGACCGGATCGATGGAGACAGGTGGGATCACGAGGCCAGCAGGGCCGCTGGCATCAAATGTGCCGCAAGGCTCCTCAAAAGCCGTGGCTGTTACATAGAGCTCTTGAGGACTGGCCGGGACACCAATGTCGAAGTATGGCAGCGGCTGATCGCCGGTGTTAATGATTCCACCCAGATAGTTCGGCATTGCAGTGGGCCCAAGTACTGGCCTATATCCATTCTTATCGATGAAGGGTCCACCACTGACAAATGTGTACGATGAGACACTGACAACGGCTTCTTCGTCATTGCAGGTAGCGGTGGTGTGACAGTACACCATACGTCCAGCAACTAGGACAGGGACTTCCTGCGAATCCTCTTTGTCACCTTGGTCAATGGTTGCGGAAGTACTGACGCAACGTTGCACTGATGAGGCCATATTGAGTGAATGGGAGGCTTTGAATCTCCCACGTAAGACTTAGGTGAACAAAAGAGGCTGGACTCATATAGTAGACAGGCAAGGAGATGGTTGAATCACTGCACGAGAACAATTGGTGAAGATTACCTCGGCGTTTTAGACGTCCACAGTCAGCGAGGACCTCACTTTATACAAGACGACTTGATCTAAGATAAAGTCCGTAGCGACGATTTATTCCCCGCGGACTTGCAGGATCAATGTGGGCGAATGCACTGGGACACCAGAGTGCATAACCTAGCACCTACTAGCTCCTGGTACATCCTTCATGTAGATCAATAATCGGATCGGGAGAAAAACAGAAACGTTGTCCACCATGAAAGGTGGAATGTGCAAATCCTGGCTCATATTTACCTTAATGGTGATAACAATTCGTCGATAAGGCTTCATAGAATTGAGCCCGTAACACACAATTGGTGAGCTCCCTATCATCATGTCTAAGGCAGCAAAGTTACCCTAGACATGGGTGTACACCTAGACATGGGTGCGAAATCCTTCAATGGCCACCCTGTAAGCCACGGCGAGGAAGATTGGAAAAGCAAGTGACACGTCAGCCAGCCACTCCAGATCATCAGACGGGTATGCCGCTGTCAGCCAGCCACTGCAGGGGTACCAGGAGGGACCCCGCTTTCAGCCAGCCACTGCACGGTCTTATCACTGTGATTGAGGGTATTCTCATTAATCTATTTGCTATGTGAATCTTCGGTCGTGATTCATACACTAGGTCTTACCTTCTAAAAGTCAGAAGAGTCGGACTCATTCTGTGCTGGGACGCCACATGGAGGAGCAAGAACACGGGTTCACCGAGAGTCCTACGATATAAGTTAGAAAGGGATTAGTTCCAAGAGACTTCTGCACATCCATACATAGCCCACGCATTGCTCTCCTGGCCCTGGATTTTCAGACAGCCTTCTCTGAATTGAGAAGTCGTATTTCAACATTCGCTCTGCTCTAATTGATGTGGCAGTATGGGTGGACTAATATCGAAAGTCATAAGTGACCAGGCTGCGAAGAGTACCGAGGCCAAGGCGCAAGCTGATGACGCTTTGAATTCCCTGAAAGCAATGGCAGACACAAAGCTGACCATTTTTACTCTCAAGTGACGTAAGCTACTCCAATGCTGACTCACAAAGCGGTGCTCAAGACACTTCGATGCCACAGAAATCCAAGCTACGACACCAAATTGCTACCTATCCGCGAGATTGTCGCAAAGCAAAGTTGGATCTATTGCCAAACAACCGACTCGCCGCTGGACATTGCGGGTATCATCAAGAATACTGCGGGCGAGTTTGCGAATGGAGATACAGCGGCTGGCATTGCTACGATTGTTCAAGCCTCATTGGACGCCATACTTGGAGTGAGCTCCGCTTCAATGCAGTCGCAGACACTATAGTAAGGAAGAGTCTATATCTTGAGTGCAAAAGAGCGACAATTTAGACTGACTTCTTTTAGCGCTATTTCTGTAGGCGACTTAGCGGGAGTTCAGCGATTAGACATTCAGACATTCGCCTACTCCTTTACTAGTGAAGCACTGATGTCAATCACCCAGAATTGCCAAGGTGCATGTGTTGTCCTTTCATCAGTGGACATCACGAACCTAACAGACAATGATATTCGTGTCATCGTGCAGGACACTTACTCGAGCTGTGATCCGACAGAACAACAAAAGATCTATACGCAGATCAAAGAAGCTATAAAGCCAGACAGTCCGCAATCCTAAATCTGGGTTTCAGCGAGTTGGCTCTCTTTGAAAAGAAAGAACAAGAACATCGTTGGATTCTGGGTCAGGCAATTATGGAGGGACTGGAAAGATAGTCATCAGATCGTACTGTCAGAAAGCAACTAGGAATGGTTTTCATATAGCAGGAAGACAAAATACGCTGCCCACATAGTAAATTAGAGTATCCAAAAGACATAGAAGCTCTAGTTTGATACTGCGAATTAAGTGCATGTAGGCGTGTAGTAACTTGTATGTCGCACATCTAAATGCTTCCGATTGGCTGCTTCAGAGGGTTTTAAAACAAGTTCAGAGCCTCGAACATCAACACCTAGATTGAGAACATAGGGCCTTTTGCTGGTGACACCCAGTCTTCGTTCAGCTACAATTATTTATGTGATGTTCGACTCGTTTCCAGATGCCATAATAGTGGATAGTGTGAATATTGACACTCTTGGAATTGCTAGCAAACCGGGCTCGTCAGGCCATTTCGAGAGTTGACGAGCATTCTCAGCATGATATTAAAACCGAATGCTTTCGAGTTCTCATGACCGAGTCCTTTGGAATCTGTTGAGCGCGAGATCAGTAGCAGTAAAGCTTTCTTTCTCCATTGCTGTGGGTGTTGGTAAACGCTAAGGATTACCACGTATTACCCAATCATCACGAAAGAATCAATATCAGCACTTTGATCCTTCAAGGATGCAAGGGCTGCGCCATACACGGGGCCATGGAGATAGCTCATTCAATCCATGCCATGCAATGAAGAATCATGACGTAAAGCTAGAGCATTCGTCCTGCATGGAAGATGCATGTCTTGTCATCAATGGTGGTAGTACGTAGTACGATGTCTCTTATCAATTGCAGTCCATACGATCTTCCAATGTATGCTGTATTCACTTCAATACCAGAAGTCATCTTTGGACATCGACCATCCATCTTTCATAGAGAGATCACAGATTTGAGCTTCACGTTGAGAAGCTGATGCACACTACGCTGGATACTCCTTGACAGCAATGATTTGATATTACGTTGCTGGCCGAATCTGCCTTCCTCCAGCTCTCGCATCGAGGCTGGCTTCGGTTAAGCTCTGGCGGCTCTGTCTAGAGCTTTCGATTGTGTTCCAATGAACGTTTTTCTGTTATATGATCAAATATGTCTCATTCAAGTCAGTAATCAATCAGCGTTAGTAGTTCAGTGGTAAAATTCGTCGGTGCCATGGGCTAAATCGACGAGCCGGGAGTTCGATTCTCTCCTAACGCATGCACTCAATCTTTTTTGTTTCATTTTGGCGTCACGAATCTCCAATCCAATCGCCATGACTCACAATGATAGATTGGGAACGTGACACAAGAAGCGGCCCGCGCGGTTACTTGACCGTATACCTTGTTTGTGTGACCATGTTCGGAGGCATCTCCGATAAGGTTGCCATTTGAGATAGCGAATCCATGTCCTACGGTTTGCCACCTAGATATGAGGTCTGCATCACATCATATGTTATCGGCTGGTTTCCATGTTCACATTGCCTTGTATTAATACCCAGGTTAGCGTCAGTGTTATCGACCCTGTGACCAGGCGAGTATTTTTACCTCCATACATCATTGCTTCCTCTTCATCTTTTCCTCGTAGAAACCATTTCATTTCTTAACCTACACCAAGCCAAGTCGTCTCTCTACCAATTCAAGCCTATCCCAAACTTCAATTGCACAAGAACTCCCATCGTCCTACTCAGCTAAGCTCCAATGGATCTCCAATCCAATGTCGAGGTCGTCGTCGCTCACTACAATGAAGATCTCTCATGGTTAGAAGGCCACACAAGCGACTGCACCATCTACCACAAGGGCGGTGAGAAGCACGCTCCCCCCTACCCGCACCTCACGCTTCCGAACATCGGCCGTGAAGGCCACACCTACCTCCATCACATCACCGAGCGATACGACTCCCTCGCCGATGTGACCGTCTTCCTCCAAGGCCGCATCGATGATCACGTCACGATAAGCCTCGACGAGATCATAGACAGAGCGTCCAAGACGAAGGATGGGCAGGTTGTGACATTCCCTTTCCGCGAGCTAGAGCTTTTCAACCTCTGGAATGGTATGCCGTGGGAGGAATACCCGTGTTGGAAGAAATGGTCTTCGATGCCGGTTGCGGAGGCTCCAAAGACACCTGCCCAGTACTGGCAGCAGCTTTTCCCTGGCACCAAGGTCCCAGCCTCGATTGGATTCCAGCCAGGTGCTATGTTTGCTGTACGAAGAAGCACCATCCAGCAATATCCACTCAACTTCTACAAATCACTGTTTGAGGAGTTCTTCCAAGGGAACATGGCCCACGTGAATCCAGGAACAGGTCACTACATGGAGCGTTTCTGGCTCGCGATGTGGAACCCGTCGGAATACATCTGTTGGCATGATGGTGATGTTTCAAGCGAGAGGCGTAATGGACAGGGTCAATTGGCCAAGGGCCTATGGCATGTCACGCCCAAATTCGTCGAGGTTGATGAATGCACGCTTCCTCCAATGATCACGCAGTATGTCCTCCATATCCCTTTGGTGGTAAGAGAGGATCAAATGCTAACAGGGGCGCTAGATTGCCAACACCACCGTCGGAGGTCGCTTAGTCCTGCATCATGGCTTGTGCAAACTGTCATAGATAATGTGCTTTGTTGCTGAGATCACTCGCCATGGCTGCATGAAGGGTGGTATTGAGAGGCCAGGTCGTAGAAAGGAAGTAACAACGTGGGTTTGCTCATACCCGAGTTGCTAGCTGAGCTCAAGTCCTAGAACTTGCTGGTGCCATCAATATAGAACAAATAGACTAGCCTTCGAGCTTTACCAGAGCTCCAAGTTTGTGCTTATCATCCGTGAGTCAATCGTCCCAGACGAGTCATCTCCTCATGCAGGATGGCTGTGTAGAACGGAATCCAGCATCTATCAATATAGTGGTCAAGCACAGAATCCAACATCAATCAATAAAGTGGTCAACTCCATCCCCCTGAGCCTGTTCTGTACCTAGGAAAAAAGACGAAGAAGTATCCGTGCTCTAATTAGAGGGTCACCAGCCTCGGCCCGAGACGAGGAGGTTTCGCAGTTTCATCGTGGGTCTGATGACTAATCGGGGGATCTTTCTTTAGATACAGTGATACACGATATCAAACGAAGAATTGTTAATGTTACAGCTTGTGAAATCGAATGTTGGCCAACTAGAATTCGCATAAGCAGAACAAAATCTCAATCGAATCAATAGCGGCGCAAGCTCCTTCAAGACCGGGTTATAAGACTCCTTCGACACTTTGGTTGTCGGTATTTAGTGAACTCGGCTAGAATACCAAAGTCACATATTTGAGACTTCGACCGAACAAGTAGATATGTATATTACAGACACTGGTAGAGCTAATGCCGAGGAGACGTGGCTTTGGTGACATTTTCTCGCAAGACGAAAAAGTCACTGTTAAATCATTGCACGACGTGCTCGTACAACATGATGATTAGGAGATGGGCCCTTTGGGAGTCTCTGGTTCAAGATCGTGATCGATATAGATGGGAGGCTGCTGCTGTGACTGGGGAAATTGATGCTGCAAGATGTGTGTTGGATTTTGTGGAATGTGGCGGTGATGGGGGGAAGGCGTGATACTAGGTGTGTTTTGTGGGGGGAGAAGATGGTAGAGGTGATGGTAGGGATGGGCTTGGGTTGCTTATAAAAATAAAGCTCTGGGTGAGGTTGATGCTGAATTGCCACTCGTATTGATGCTCGTATTGTACATTAACCTTCTGACCAGGACTGATTCCATGATTGAAGTTATGGGATTGCTGCGCCTCTAGATATCGTTCATTGACTTCAGTCGCTTGTGGTTTGGGAATTAGATTGATCGATGATGGTATGGTGACTAGGCACTGCTACGATCCCAATCACATGTTTCTGTTAAAGACGACTTATATGATTTTGCCACTGGCGAACCATCCCTTTCTATCTCTAGAGCTCTTCTTGCGTCCTACCCTTGAATGGTAATTCTTTTCGGAGGATGCTTCCTATACTCATACGTGTCTTCGACCTCAATGTATCCGGTCTGAGCACGTTGCTTATCATCGCAACGAACAGCAACGCAAACATACAAATCCCGCTGACGTTTGCATATACTGCGTAGACCAGATGACCTTTTCACATATGCAGCATCTATAGCACTTTGTGCAGACAGTCTTGTGGCCGGTATGCAGAGGATTGGCCTTGATCTCCACTCCGCAAATTCCACAAAAGGAACCGCAGCCATAACAGACTATTGCACCGGTTGCAAGAATACCAACAGCTGATGTCTCGTCAAGAATAACATGGCAAACACTGCAGCGAAAGCATTCAGTGTGCCATTTGTCAACGCTGTCTGCAAAAGGGCGACGTTTGACGGTGAAAAATCCACCATGGCTCAATATTTGGCCACATCCTTTGCAAGTTCCGTACGGTGCCCCGGAGAATTTCTGCACATCACTCGAGAACGTCACGTGACTTAAGTCGCCTACGCACTCCATGACTGGTAATTTTCCAGCTTGTGTGTCTCGTACGGGGTGTGTAAAATCATCAGGGCGCCAATCCGAGTCTGTTCGACTGCTTGACCAAGTTTGAAAATGACGCTGAGGGTTACAAATCTCCTCTTCTGTGACAACCAGGTTTATGACGGAAATATCAGAAACCTGTGCTATGCTTAATTCCGAGAAGAATGACCATCCAATGGAATGTACACTATCTGTTGCTACCGAGCTTGTGGATCTTTGAAAGGCTTGGGTTCTTTGATATACCCGGGACTTAGCCAAATCGCTTACAAAGCCGACGTGCCCAGAACTGCTGGCAACGACCAATGCAGCTTGCGGAAGGGGTACTTGTGAGCCCACAGCGGTCACTGTTTGAACTGATACTGTATCGTCATCTTGTATCCAATTGACGTCAAAGCGCTGTAATTCTCGTGCCTCTAGAGCTTGTAACCTGAGCGCCATGTCCTGGTAGTTTTTCTCTAAAAGGTAGACTAATCGATCTACAGAAGTCTTAGCTTCTAGGATAGTATTCCTGAGGCTGATTAGTATATACAAGATATCCATACGTCAGACAAAACAGCGTCCATACCCGTTCAAGATATCAAGTATCAAAGACAGGGATGCCTTGTGATTCTGGAGTTTCGAGATGAGACTCATGACGGTGGTTTCTTTCCTAGCCCATTTCAAATGGTCTAAGACCTTCAAGTCCTTCGTCTTCAGATCATCCAACAGCTTTTCTAGCTCCGAGAACGTGAGCACGCACGCACTAACGATCGTCACAACCTGGTCAACCTTGAGCAATGACGTTCTCGACTCGTTAGATGTCTCGTGGCCAAGAATGAACGATTGTAAATGCGCAAGGATACCGCTCACGTCGTTGACCTCGGTGATAATGGTTTGAAGCTGCTGCGAAGC
Organism: Lecanoromycetidae sp. Uapishka_2; assembly: GCA_035521555.1. Lineage (NCBI taxonomy): Eukaryota > Fungi > Ascomycota > Lecanoromycetes > Lecanoromycetidae sp. Uapishka_2. Next base: position 22,482 of record JASZXT010000428.1, read on the forward strand.
TCCCTTAGCGGACTTCGTCCACTTGACCAGAAGCGACGAGATCTGGGCAGCGGCGGTTAGAATGCCAATCACACCAGCTGCGATGCTGAGAGGATCTGACATTGTATACTGGTATCCCAGAGATAAAATTGTGCCACCGATCATCAAATTCTAACGACGGGTTTCATAGCACAGATCTTGTCCAAAGAAGTGGCATCTGAGCTCCCACGGTAAGGCTGGAGAAGGCGGAGTATGTAGCGTATTAGCGCAACGGCGGGGCAGCGCAATGTCTTCATTGGCCGTCTTCTGAGGCCTTGGCTTTGGCTGCCTGTCAAGGCTCTGTTTACGCGTTCTCGAATTAGAAAAGCTCATGATGAACAATCAGATGAAGCTCCTCTGCAGCTGCTGTCAGCAATCATGCACAAGGCTGGGATTGCCCGTGACAACTTCCTGGAGGTTGCAACCAGAACAAAGGCTTTCATCTCGAAGATCCAGCAGCGATCACGTCTCGATATATTCCGTCGCTACGACTGACGATCATGGCTGAAGATTCGCTATCAAACTATCCCATCTATCAAGGGCTATGGTGATCCAATACAAGATTGCTGAGTTACAAACAATCACTGACCCACTAACCTAAGGTAGTCGTTGGCTGGGATTGAGCTCAGTATATCCGAATCCTTAACTCCGTGCTACAAACCAATCCTCGCCGTCATCATCCCATGTTTACCAAAAACTTCCAAAATCCCGCCCTCCCTCTCAACGCTACCACCATCCGAAATGACATCCACATACACCACCCTGTTCCCCACCTTCCGTCCCCACAC
>JASZXT010000429.1:0-23224 GCA_035521555.1 Lecanoromycetidae sp. Uapishka_2
GTCCAGCAATTGGGGGAGAGGGGGGAGAGGGGGGAGAGGGGGGAGAGACAGTGGTATATCAAGGCCGTCAACGGAAACACGAGATGATAGCTAGTATTTTACACAGTGTGAGTGATTACTCATAGAAGGTGAGAACCTACATCTACGATGATAATATTCAGTTGGGTTGGCTCGCTTGGATCATTTTGGTGTTGGTTTCATGTTTGTAACTTACGGTAACATACTCCGTAGGGGCTGCTTTAAGGGAGCCCCAGGCCGAAGCTGGCTAGTTTCTAAGCTTCGAATCCTGGGGCCTAGTGCCTAGAGCAGCCACTAAAGATCTTCGGTTTGCCTTACCTTATCGATAGATGAGGAATCTTTGTTGATGACCTCGACAATCTACTCGAGAAAGTCATCTACATCTATGCCTGATCTTTCCCCAATCATCTTCGTCTAAACATACCTAGAAGTCACCAAAACCCCTCCAGATCGATGAGGTAACCAATTGCTCTATAAAACCCTGCCAGTCCTGCCCTTTCATCCTACAACAATGGCCGAGACCCAACCAATCGAAGAAAGCAAGAAGTTCACGCCTAAGGATCCTCCCCAGCTGAATCCGCCCATACACAATCCCATGAGCGTCGCAGACCTTGCAAAATGCGATGGTATGATTAGCCTATCGAATGTGATTCCATGATTTGCGCAAGCCTGGCTAATTTACTCCCAATCCTCAAGGCATGGATCCCAATAATCCCACGTACGTTGCCATAATGGGTACCATTTTCGACGTGTCCGGGAACACCGCCTACTCACCCAAAGGCTCCTACCACGGTACGACTCCCAGAAAGACTCCATGCACCGAGACCCTGATGAAGCTCGAAGCTGCGAGATCCTGGCCAGCTGACGTGTAGTGCGCACCTTCCCAGTATTCGCCGGCAAAGACGCCTCACGCGCCCTCGCACAATCCTCTCTGAAAGCCGAAGACTGCAGCCCCGAGTGGGAGGATCTGCCGGATAAAGAAAAAGGTGTGCTCAGAGATTGGTACACCTTCTTTAGCAAGCGATACAATATCGTGGGGAGAGTGGTACAAGACTGAAAACGGATCTGTTCTAGAATATGCAATGCAAAATTGGGGGGCGCCCGATATATGTGACACCTTTTGCGCTTTGACTACCTAACCTTACCTGAGCGTATGCAAGTTCGTGCAGGTGCATTTTGGTTTGCTACGAAATCCGTGGCAGGACGGACCTCGGTTCAGCCTTGCATCCTGGTTTGGGTATTCGCGGCCGATGCTGGGCTGTTACGTGTGCGTGCATAGAATCCTGAGTCACCAACTTACCCAAGTTTGGAGGATTTTGCGCTATTTGTTGACTTCCCTCGCAAGCAACGCCTTGCGCTGGCTTCTTGCATGCCGTGATGGGTTCAGAGGGTTATGGCAGGATCCGTGCTGTTAGACAAAACCCTGCAGCGATGGTGAATATACGTACCATGCTCTACGAGGACAGCTCTTGGAGGCCTATTACGTAGGGCAAGTGTCTTGTGGTAGGTAGCATTAAGGAGAGTCATATCTTGTGTTGTAATGCTCCAACGATTATGTCTCATGGATGTTATTGATGCGGCTACCTTATGAATCAGCCAAGGCTCTTGGTATCTCTGCTGGATTACGGAAGTCCCTTCCGTGCCCAACTTTGCGTTTCTCGAACATCATATCGTCAAAACTGATACCCATTCCGGCCTCGTACAAGAAGGAACCACAGAATTTCCCTGAGCATAACCTTGCCAGAGCGTCGCCTTCTGCTCGATCCAGAAGCACTTGGACTCTGTGAGTCTTTTCTACTGCCCCTTGGTGCAGTTGGGGCAGCTGTCTGTTGGATGCGTCCATTCTCGCTTCAATTGCTTGACTCCAACGCAAATGTGCAGAGGGTCATTACGGGCGATATGGCAATGGGCGTATTTCTTGTAGACCTGATGTCCACAGCGATACGTAATGAGCTCGAAGTAGCACATGTTGGAGTGCTGCTGCATCCAATCTCAGCGAGGATCATCCGCATGACTACAGAGGATAATACCTGCTGGCTTCAGAGACTGAAGCAAAGGCCAGCTCGATGATGCTAGCGTTCTGGATGCTATAGCCGGGAAAGGGATGTGGACTTGGCAAATCGAAGATATAAAAGAGGTTTCAGGTCAACCAAATGCCCACGTAGATGAAGCGTAGGACTTCATCATATGTTGCTCCAGTGTTCTGGCGATCGTTTAGGCACCACATCTCCTGTCATCTTTTGAAGCCCACAATAAGAAGCAAACCACGTAGAGGAAATGACAAGTCACGCGAGATTGTCCATTTCCAGTTATTTCGTCTAGGTGTTGGCTGGTGTGGACAATGAGATTGTTTGCTCGGCACGTTGACCAGCATAATGACAAACAAATCACAGAACTAATGCGTGATATTGCTGCCAGATGGTGATAAGCAAAGCAAAAGATGTTGTCCAAGAGGAGCCTAACCTGAAGGAATCAACTCAAGATGGAGGTGGCGTCGAACATTGGATCGCGTCTGGCGTCGTGGGCAAGCAGGACTCGAGGCTCGAAAAAAATATGCACGCGAAAGCAGTGGTTTTGAGACCAGGAGACGTGCGGGGAAAGCAGGAAGCATGCGAGATTGACAACAGCGTGCAGGTCAATATACGCTTTGGGCGATATGCATTAGCAACTTTGACAGGAGGTTTTCCGGGTATCGTTGGCACTCGTACCTACAAATCTGCTGTGAAGAATTGCAATGGTCTTGCACAAGCGACGGGGTAACCATCTCGACCATGCAATACAAGCCAATCGAGGATGCATCATTTAGACCCTGCCCGATCCCTCATTCTCCTCATCATCCTTTTCCTCCCAATGATCTGCTGTCTCTTGGCAGTCTCATCAGAGCCTGCCTGACGCATATCTGCGCCATTCTGCATGGACGTAGCTGGATCGGATGCTCGCTTTTCCTTCCTGCCTTTTCTGGTTTTAGCCATCAGCTGGTCTCTACTCAAGGTTTTCTTCCCATTCTCTGGATACCCCCCCTTCTCGAGCTTTTCCGAGACCAGCTTAGATCTCTCTCGAGCTTTCGTCTCTCGCTCTTGTCGTCTTCCGATAACTTGAGCGTTTTCGATGGCGAATTCGATAATTAGTCGCTTCCTCCGCTCTTTGACTGCTGGCTGGGAAGCCATTGGCTCTGCTGTACCTTTAGAAGGCGCCAAGGCATGTCCATTTAGCCAGCGAAGTCCCATTAGAGCCCATCTATGAGAAGAATACTCAATAAAGCCATATCCCCTACTCCTGCCTGCGCCACTGTCTTCTGCTACCTTGCCACCTTCTCTGCCTTCGAAAACGACCTTAGCTTGCTTGACTATGCCTTTTCCCTTCACTTTGCGACCTTTTTCGGCTCTCTTCATTTCCTCGCCACCTCTTGCAAGCTCCTCTTTGGACAGCTGCCTTCTCGACCCAGCTTTGACATCTGTAGCAAAGCCGACGACGGCCTCTCGAGCGAGTGCTTTGAGATCCTTCGACGTGATGCTGCGAGGTAAATTGCGTACGGAGAGGCGCGTCAAGCTTAGATGCAGAGTAGGATTGCTTCGAATCAGCGTCTGCCGCTGCTTTGCGCTATCATCTCGCATCTTGACCTCGGACGGCGAGAGCTGGTCGTACAACGGCGTACCAGAGGGGACGGTACCCTCAGAGAGTAGATAAAGCCGTCGTCTATCCTTGTCTCGTGCATCGCGTAAATCGTTGCCTGCGAACGTAAGCCGCGTAGCTTCTCTTCGATCTACTGCCTGGGAGACCTGAAGGACTCGACCCTCGAGAATGAAGCGACCAGTCTGGTCTAGACTTGTATCCTCGAGTAGAGACTGCTTCGTTGAAGAAGGATTTGAGATGTTTCTCTGCCGAGAAGCCGCAGGCTGTATCCTAGGAGATTCTCGGAGGCAACTATCTGCGTCTTCTGCGTTGTAGAAACAAACGAAGCCAGTTCCTTTTGACCGTTCAGTCGCATGGTCAAGGACTACTCTAGCGTATCTCACGGATCCAAATGACGCGAAATGCTGTTGTAAAATGTCATCGTTGACGTTGAATGGTAGATTCCGGACAAACACAGTCGTTAAGTTACTGTCTGATATTTGAGGCGTAGCACCCTCCTCTGCAGCCTCCTCCTCCTCCTCCTCCTCTTCCTCTTCATCGAGCATGTCCTCGCCTATATCGTCATCTGATCCGCTCTCCACACCACTATTTCGCTCAATGTTCTTGTGAGGGACGACTTCAGAAACAGATCCGCTATACGCCTCTGGAATCACGCCCTCGTCGCTTTGATGAAATGTGACATGATCCTGTCTTGGATTTCGACCTTCTGCCGTGGTGATACCGCTCTGTAGCGTCTCCCAGACCTCTTTGTTTACAGCCCAATCAACAGCAAGTGTTCGTCCTTCGACCTCCTTCCCATTGACGCCTGCCAAAGCCTTTTCTGCATTTTTCCTTCCCCGTAGTACAACGAAGCCAAATCCGGCAGATAGACCAGCGTTCTTTTTGGGCATAGTGGCATGCTTCACCTTCCCATAGCTTCTGAACAAGGCAGCCAGGTCGTCTGAATCCTTGATAGTCCAAGGCAGATTTCGCACAATCAATTTTGGCGGCTGCTGAAACTCGGGCTTCTTCCGGACATGTACATTTTCCTTCTTGCCAACATTGAGGGACCCCTCGATTATTGCTTGACGCTGTCGAGGCTCCGCAATCTTCACTTTGAGCTTTTGGCCCTCGAGTAAGGATCCATGGAAAGTTGCTTTTGCATTTTGAGCATCTTCAGCATCGGCGAATGTCACAAATCCATAACCCTTGGACTTCTTCGTTGCAGGGTCAACGACAACGGTAGCATGTTTGAGGGGATAAGATTGGGAGAAGAAATCGGTCAAGGTCTCTGATGTTGCAGTCTCAGGCAGGCCCCGCACATATAATGACCGCCCTTGGTGCTGTTTTGACATATTAGCATCGTTTTCCTTTGGTACCCGGTCTCTGTCAAGATCAAAATCATCCTCACTGATGGCCGTTACCTGGTCACAACCATCAGTGTTTAATCGCTGCCTCTTAAGTCGAGACATTTGTCGAAATTGAAAGCTGTTTTCTACAGCCAAACATAGTCCAGTAAAGAAAATCCTCCTCTCTACCTCTACCTTACATAAGAAGTCATGGAAGCTAAGCGCCTTGGGGTTAATACGCCAAGAGATTTTGACGCGCGACTTTTGTCCGAGGGGTCCGATCTTCCGAGCTTCACACGCTTCGGCTTTGAAGTTGACTGCATAGCTGCCACGTGAACCACGTTCCCCGCCAGCCAGCGACTTCACCTCAGCAATTGATATAATGGCGTGGGATCGATCACGCGGCACCTGCAGCTAAAATCCTTGAAGCTGCGCCGAATCCCTCCATAGAGGTAGCTCGTTATTGGGACCCTCGCACCTTAACTGTGACCTCCGACCTTCGCTTAGGCGTCCAAGCTCTACAACGGAGTCCTGGAGCAGCCGAGTCCGAATACTACTCTACGCCTGCAGGGGTTCAAAGCCACTGAGATGATGAAAAGCAATCGCGATCAACATGAATCCCTGAAGGGCGTTGTTGCGTTTCAGCGGCTGAAACTGGCAACGAATAAAATTGGAAGTTTGGAGATGATATGGATTACTGCCTGAGGTTGTACCTCGGTTGCGTGTTTCACATTGTTGTTGTACAAGGGTGTTGATAATCCACAATTGTCAGGTCATTCACATCACCGTCCAAACCATTCAGACTAGTACCAATACAGATGGTGAGCGCTGTACACTTTTGAAAACAAATGCCACAACTCCTTCGCTGAACAAAAGATACCCATTCTACCTAATGACTAAGCGAGGTGAGTCCGGTATCGAGACCGGCGTCCCAGGGAATATCATTGACGGTGAGCCTGCCCTCGAATATTCGAATGAATGCGAATGTGATAATGGCGGTGTCTGATGCACATGTCGTCAGTCATCAGTCATGAAGCGTTGACCAAGAAAAGAAATTGATAAAATCGTGGAAAATGAATTTCTTTCTGGCATTGATATGAGGAAAGATATTTGAAGAGAGAAAAGTTTATCGAAACTGGAAACTGTACATGGGATCATTTACATGAGCGTTTGAGTCCGAATAGGACTGTTGCATCGGGAGCTCCATTCCGGCGAATGGAGCATAGCCCGTGCCGTAGTGGCCCAGGATCTCCTCATCGAGGTATTGGCTCTTGCTCGGTCCAAGCTCATACGGAGACATGCTGGGCAGAGTCGTCGGGAGGTATTGTGACTGTGAGGAGTAGCTGGAATATGGCGCGGGAAGGGTATTGAACGGTGCGTGTTGTGGGTAGGGCGCATGGATGACAGGCTCGGGCAGCGAGTATGAGTAACCATATGATGGTGGGGGAGAAATGGACATTTCTCTTCCATATTGGTATTCTTGTTTGATTGGAGAATATGGCTCGGGCGATCTGCGTCGGTTTCTTGAAACTGGTTCTTGCTTCGACGTCTGTCTCTTCACTCCGTTCCTTGGGGTTGGTTGCTTTGGTTCAATCACTGGAGCCAATTCTGCATGTGATGGCTCTGGCGAAGCTGACGATGAGCCAGCTCTGCGTTCCAGGTCTTCGAGGCGTCTCTTTATCTTCTTGCCTGTTGATTGTTAGCACAACATTGTCTGACAAAATGAAAGAAGAGGATGCTCACGATAATTGCGTTGGGCAATCCTATTTTGGATTCGCCGCCTCTCAGCAAGGTCTGAGATCTTGGTCCAGTCTTCATTAGGGTTTGCACTGGCGCTAAAAGCGCTGCTCGTACTGTGAGCTCCAGAATACTTGGGAGAAGTCGGTCCTCCATAGGAGACATTGTAGGAGTTTTGACGCTGCATGTTGCCCATCAGGTATGAAATGAGAAGGCAGGTGGTCGAATAAGGGCAAGTGTGATCTACTTAAGACAGGCTTTGGGTTCTGCCGGATGTATCCGAGAGCTTCACTTTTGGAAAGAAGAGTGAGGGATTTGGGAGGAGGCAGGTCAGTCTTAATATATTGCGGCGGAGGAACATTGGTCCCGTGTTTATAAAGTCGTGCAGCTCCAAGCTATCCTGCAGCTTAATCCTCCCAAAGGCACATCCCTGCACGCACATGGGAATTACCGAGCTGCTGCAGGGTTGACGAAGGTGTGGCACCAGCATGTCGATCCCGTTATTAATCATGGCCTGCATCCTTTCGCGAGTAATTTGAAGTGTGAGAGGGGCATTCCATGACCGCTACCCCGAAATAACCAGTGCTATCCGTACACCATTATTGTTAAAGCAGTAACGAATGAGAGCCTCAAGTTCCAAAAATGGGTTGCCTTGACTGGAGTGTTACTTCAAGGGGTTGCAGCAGCGCGGAATTGAGGATGCGGTGCGGTCAAAGGGAATTCGAGCACAAGGAGATAGGCTGTGAACTTTGATGGCTCTCTGCACTTCTCAATCCACCAATCAATAGTCGCGCTGCCCTACATCAACTGTGTTCTAGCTAGCCTACCAAAAGACTTACGACTTGCTCCTATGTTGGTATGTTCCTCGAGCCTCGGGCCTGACTGCGGATTTAGGCGAACCGTTCTAGTGCGAGCTTAGCTTGAATTAACAATAGAAACCCTCGCAGGGCTGCGCATCCCGAGATTCCATTTGTGGTAAGCGTTGAGCTGAGCTATGCCCGAACAAGGCCTTTAAGTCTCTTAGCCAACATTATCTAAATAAGGGTATTATGGCTGGAAAGGTAGCTATTAATGGTATATCTAATCACAGCTCGGAAGGTCCTATCAGCGCTCCTATCACCGAGCAGACCTCATCCTACACCTCCTCCTGCGCGCCTGCACAGTGCATACCAGGAGAGAGGCTTGCAGCGAGGTAGGCTGTGCTGTGCAATAACATGAAATGGGCCTGAACTGGCGGTCAGAATTCTCAAACATCATTCGCGCATACCACCATCATGGGATCTCAGCATTTTATTCTCTTTGGCCTGCTAAGGGGCATGGAACGGCAAGGTAGACTCATGCCGACAACAGCTCGCAAACTCTACCTGACCTCGTTCTCGCTCTCGCCCAGCAACTGCACCTGTATCTGTATACGACGCCATCCCGTCTCGGCATGCGCATGCTTTGGCATCCGCTCGCTTCAATCTAATTTACACGAGGATGCTTCATTATTGCTGCCTGCGTTAGGAAGTCCGAGGCATGACATGGTTTGAGTCAACAGTAGCGATTAATCAGCCAAAAGGCGGTGGCTACCATTCCAATTTCAAATACAGCAATAACAATGTAGAGGACAAGAGGATAGGGCAGGGCATTCCAGGATGCTTTCTGCTAGATGCTGCGTACTCCAGCTGCCTTACGTATTCCTGCCTGCTCCAATGCCTCTTTTCGGCACTAGTGCTAAATGATATCGGGTGCGGCTGAGGTTTTGAGTTCGTCTCCCCCACAAAGGATCGGTGTTGGTGATTAGAAGCATTATAGTACTATCGTAATCTTCACACCGTTCACTCCAACAACACCACCGTCCCTACCAAATCAGCAGAGAGTTTGAGTATTTGAGTCATGGTCTAACAGTATGGAGTAAGGTGATGGAAACCCGCGAAGATCCGGCGGAGATGACACGGAGACACGGACGGTGGAAGCCACTAATGACCTTCTATACATGTTCCATTGATGACACGGAAGCCTTGACTATTAGGTTGCAGGCTACACTTCCCAATCAGAGTTATCGCTGCTTGCTTGTTTCAACTCTCAAGGACCAAGCCGAGTTGGACTCACCGCGTGGCTGCGCACCCAACAATCTAAGCATTTACGCCCTGCTGCAAGCGATTCATTACACTAGAATACTCGCTTAAATTCGCGATGATTACCAAGAAACCAAAAATGTCACGCGAAGAGGCCTAAGGCCTAAAAAGTAAAAAGCACCATGAGCTTGCTAACCTTCTTACACCCTTGCGCTCAATAGAATTGATGAGATTTGAAGTTGTTTTGCGCACGCTACAATAATTATTCCGCAAGCCGACCATTCATCACGCAGAAATGTATCATTAAGGTACCCAAGCCTTTCGAGGTCAGCCCTGTTGATGGAACTTTACCTTTTGTCCTAGCTATACTCGATCGAGAATGTTCCACGAAAACGATGCTATTCATCCATATGAGCATTACAAATGCAACTCAATTATACGGAGCTGAGTCTGCGTCTCTTCGTCTTCTAGTCGGTGTACGCCGACAGTCGACGAACCATCCGGTACAGCGGTGAAATACACTTCACAGCTGTTGAAGCACAGCCATTGCTGGAAAATTCTGGAGCTACCGTTCTAGTTCTGCAGACCGCCATCAATCCAACATCTCTGCATCTTTGTCTTTGCATTTTATTCATGTTATTGAGCTCGTGATTGCGTGGCGCTTGTTGTCCAGTCCATACTCACGCTAGTCACTCGTATAGAACACAGCCTCAAAGGACGACAAGGCTCACCTACGCGGTTTTCATTTTCCTTTCTTGACCACCGCAAATTGTCATTGAGTGAGCTTGACGCTCGCTGAAACATGCTTGATTGGCTGCAATTATCGATCAGACCTAAGTTCTCCCTTCTGCTTGCAAATATGCCCTTCTATAATTATCAAGAGAAAAAGTAATGATGGCGCACAACAATTTCTGAACATCTAAAGCCACTACTACTGTTGCATGGATTTGTGTGTTGTTACCAGAAGGAGCTAACGTTTGACCATGCCGTACCTGAAGATCACCACGTGTATTGTATGCATGTCAGCCGCCACCACTCCCTCAAAACTTGAAACTATCGGTGACCCATTGACAACGATTGGGGGCCAGGAGCGATCATTTCGAAACAAACCCGGAACACATCAAGCGAGATCAGAATTTGACAAGCTGTTCGTAGCAAAGCGTGTGGGCACAGCGAAACGGACTTGCCACATAGCCCTGTACAAACTCAGCCCTCGACGAACCGAGAAAGCGTGTGCTGCTGACAGTTTCTCGCTTAGCCACGCTAGTGAGTATTGATGCCGAGTACGGTCAAAGGCTGAATTACACGTACACGAATCCAATTTCAAATGCCGATCTCCCAATCAATGCCAGGCTGTGACAATGACTACCGGCGGCAGTGATAGATCACTCCATCTCCCAAATGGCTGCTTCATTCCTATCAAGACTTCAAGAGTCCTTGAGGTAGATTGGCTGTTTGGGCGCTGCCGATGAGCAATGCCGAACCCAGCTCAGCTTTCAGATTGGAAAACAACCCTGGTATCATAATGATTGTCAATCGTACAGACAACAATGATTAATGATCCTGCTTGGAACGATAGCATGCTTTCGTGGAGGCTTGGAGGTCTAGTTTCATGATCCTTAAACGCAATGCACAGTCGTGCTAATTTCCAGCAGCCTGCCAGCTGCCGTTCTGAACGTGGATGGCATTGTTGTTTTCGAAGATGTTGCTAATCCTTCAACTAACTACACCTTCTCTCAGAGAGGTTTTGCATCCTTAGATTCTTCTAACGTGAAATGTTTGTCTCCAATGATTAATCTATCTGAAGCTCGTTAGCCTTGAACGCTTGTATGATCATTACAACGTGACGGTAAGGGGATGTTGGAAGCGTCCCCCTTCGGATGAGCTAAGCTTGGTGGATCCAAGAGATCCAGAACTCCAAATCGCTAGGGTAAGGCGATGCTAGGTATCTAGCCTCCTACTAAGAAATGCAGAGCCCCTGACACTTCCTCGCCTGGAGCCAAACCATCGTGTCAGGCCATCGTGCCAACTTGCCCAGGGTAGTATCCATTTGCACTTTATTGTCGTACGCTGACTTGGATGCCTCCACTCAAGACCCCATCTCAACTGGTGGCCATCAACAAATGAGTGTGCCCTCTCTCTATCCAGTCATACTACATCCGACTGCCTTGCTCGCAAGATCTTTGAAGGGACATTCATCTGTCCTTAATCCGAGATACAGGGTCCGTCCTCTATCCTCCAGCAATCGAAAGTCCTCCCTGATTGAGATACCATCATTCACATTGAACATTACGTTCTATGCAACTCCTGCTAAACTTTCTTCATCCTGAAGTCTATACTTTTACTATGATCGAGTCAGCTCCTTGACATCCAGCCATCGATCGGTTTGACTCGCATGAACCCATAGTAACTTCGCCCTGCGAAAGTCCATCGCACGCGCTTGTCCCGCCCATCGAGTCCAATCCGCTGAAGCCCACTGTCTTCAAAGCTTGATCTCGTCGGTACATTCCTGTGCTGAGGGACGGTGGTATGACAAGCTTCATCCCATTTTACCGACGCGATAGAAGGCTACTAAGGCCGGACCTCGATGAGTACAAGGCGGCAGGAAACATTTGAATCTCTGCGCTCGAATATCACAGGGTCTGCGCTTGATTACAACAGGGTCAAAATGCTCAAAGAAGATCGAGTTTCCTAAGCTGGCATAGACGACCCAGAGGGCATCATATTGATTTGGTCTGCAATACACAGTCATGCTAGCCATAGCTACCTTCGCTGTCACAGTGCCAAAGACGTGAGGCTGATTTGAGAAGTGCTCGCCTACCTGCTCGGACTTGGAAAAATGTCATGACAAGGGTACTACACCGTTATCGGTACTCTACTCTGAATAATGGCGCGAGCTCAACGTGCAGAGCAATTGGCGCAAGGCATTCGTTGAGTAGCAAATCATTTCCCGGGGGCATCCCCGAAGAGAGCTTGCAACACTGATGGGGAACCACTCGCATAGGTAGCTGCTGGAATACACACGCCGGGAATGAGGATCATGTCAGACTTTGTGGTCGCGAAATCTCAGATTCCGAGATTTCGCGACCACTCTAATTGCAGCTTTTGATCTTGTCTACGTCCAGGCTATTCATGGCTTCGTCAATGATGAATGACATATACATAGCCAGACAAAATGGTCCCGGTCTCTTGAATCGTCCTCGGCGTGTCCTCTTCGCCGCGAAGAAAAGCAGCAAATCTATAATTTTTGCATAGCAGCCTGGTGGGTGAGGATATTCAGCGTTGTACTTGTGAAAGGCAAAGGCGTCACTTACCACGTCGGTAGACTGTACATGATCTTCGTCTCCCTCAATTTTTCCTTGCAAATCATCGATCGAGACTTTCTCGTCCTCAACGACCAAATTGACCTGTAGTTTACTGATACCGTATCCGACGGCAACCAATTTCGAGGCACCCCAAGTCAGCCCATCCATCTCAATAGAGCGCATGTTCTTCTCTAATTCTTTCATGTCGGTTTCATCGTCTATATGGCCAAACATGTCAGCAAAGAGCAATGTATTGATGTCCTGTATTGCACACACCCCAAGGCTTGACGTCAAGTGTGACAATACTCTTGGCTGCTGGCTTTGTCTTTCCCTCCTTCTTTTTCTTGTATGCCGCTAGGTTTGCCTCTTTGATCTTCTTAGCTTCCTCATCCTCTGATTCATCGTCACTGCCAAATAGATCATCCTCGTCGTCTTCTGCGGCCGGGGCGGCATTAGGGGCGTCTTTGGGGTTGATCTGGAGTTCAATCAGTCTCAATGTCTATGTGACACACTGCGTAGTCCTACTGCAAGCTCGCTCTGCTCTGGACCGTAGGTCGTATATGCTTTTGACGGGTCTCCAGGTAGCGAAGAGAACTCTGACTCGTAGGTGGCCATATGCTTGTACCAGCGGTAGGCATGGGGGTAATTAGCAACTACAGCATCGTTCCACAGTCAGCAGACGCTCGGTATTCTCTAGGTAGATTCATGCAGACAGGCAAGAAATATGAAGATTTAGTCCCAGAGAGCGCGTTGGCTTGGAGACACTTACCTTGAGGCGTTGCCTTCATGGCTTTAAAGCAGGAAACATCGGCTTGAGAGGGGCCATAGCTATTAACACATGAGCAACGTTTCATGCAACGTCACAAATGTAGACATAGGCAAGAGCAGTATTGGGAATCAGAGATGCGCAGAGCGCATTAGGCATGTACACATGGGGCTCGGGGGTCTTAATCCCGTTCATCAACACGGACCAATATTTCTCATCATTCAGAGGGGGGTTAGGCAAAAAATCGCAGAGCGTACCCTGTGATGTAGCTTCTGGTCCTTACCCACTTGTCAAGAGCTATAGAACGGATTAGCAGGGCACAAGGAAAGGAAAAAATTGTTCGACAGACTTGTGAGTCCAGCTTCGTTTACAAAATCTAGGAAACCCATGTTTCCAATGCGTGTTGCTTGAAGGTCTTCAGAGTCTGAGCTGTTCTTGCGGTCTGAGTGGTTTTTGTAAGTCTTCGAAATTCCAGCTGTGGAGCTCTCAGGCGATCTCTGAAATGACGCTAGGCTGAACTATTTATCCGAGCCGGCGTATTATCTCGAGATTGTCTCTCGCCTATGCCTCAGACTTTTCACAATGCTATACTATTTACGTCTCATATCTGCTGTTGTGTCTTACGAGTATTACAATCCGTCTTGCAACTCTTGCACAGGATCAAATGTCCGAAAGTGTCATGAATTCATATCTCATTCTTGAACATTGTTGGCGCGGATCTAGAATCGACTAGCTTGCTCAAAAGTCACAATGACTCTTCGAATCATTTCAGCATCACGGTCTTTTCCGATGTGCGATCCTGCCAAAGCAATTCGAAATACACGAATCAAACCAAGAATATGCACAAGGTTTCCGTACATGAGGGTCCTTCCGGGACGCGAAGCGCTTTGTTCAGTCCCATCTTTCCCGTTCGTCACTCGTGGTTATGCTACTGGACGACCGCGTCCTTCAGGAGGAACTCATCGTATGAACCTGGGTGATCAGGAGGATGAGAAGCCTGCTCTAGAAAAGTATGGAATTGACTTGTCAGATAAGGCATTACGAGGGAAAGTGGACCCTGTGATTGGACGTGATTCGCACATCCAACGGCTCATACAGATCCTTTCGAGACGAACAAAAAACAATCCCGTTCTTGTGGGCAGCGCCGGAGTCGGCAAAACCGCCGTTGTTGAGGGACTTGCTCAGAGAATCGTAAAGGGGGATGTCCCAGAAAGTATTAAAAGTACGCCTGTTCAGAGCGATTCCTCCTCATTGGTAGCCCTTGAGCGTCCGTTGTCAGCAGTAGCCCGCTAGAAGTATCTGTTTGACGTTCAATCCGGGTTTATTTTCACTATTTCAATCGAAATTGTAAATCTGATTCCACGTATCTTTACCTGATACAAGCACGCAACCAACTCCATGTAATCGCTCGAAGTGCTCCCTATGTTGCTTCGTCTGGGCCAAGATATAGACCACTCGTTCCACAGCAAGGCGAAAAGACTGTCGATGACTTCTTTTACTTTCAAAAACATGTGCTGACGCGAAATCTATAACCAGAGAAACGAGTAGTTGCCCTCGATCTCGGTCTGCTAATCTCAGGAGCAAAATTCCGCGGCGATTTTGAGGAGCGATTGAAGGCTGTACTGAAAGCGGTTGAAGATGCAAATGGTGAAGTGATTCTATTCATAGATGAAATGCATAGCCTCCTCGGTCTGGCAAGGCGGAAGGAAGTATCGATGCTGGAAATCTTCTAAAGCCAGCGCTTTCTCGCGGCAACGTCCAGTGTTGTGGGGCAACTACCCTGAACGAGTACCGCCTCATCGAGAAAGATGCCGCTCTAGCTCGAAGGTTCCAGCCAATACTAGTTGGGGAACCGACAGTACAAGAGACGATCAGTATCCTGAGAGGTCTGAAAGAAAAGTACGAAGTCCACCACGGAGTCCGCATTTTAGATACTGCGCTCGTTGCCGCCGCGAACTTATCCAATAGATACATAAGTGAAAGATTCTTGCCAGACAAAGCCATTGATCTCGTCGATGAGGCAGCTAGTGCTCAGCGACTTCAGCAGGAGAGCAAGCCCGAAGCCATCCAGGAGCTGGACCGCGAGGTGATGATCATACAGATCGAATTAGAAAGCTTGAGGAAGGAGAAGGACGTTGCCAGCGTTGAGCGTAAGGAGAGGCTTGAACAGGATCTTCAGTCAAAAGAAGATCAGATCACAAGGCTGACTCAAATCTGGGAGAAGGAGAAGGCAGAGATTGATGCGATAAAGGACGCAAGATCAGAACTTGAGACCGCGAGATTAGCCCTCGAGCAGGCGCAAAGGGACGGTGATTATGGCAAAGCATCCGAGCTTAGATACTCAACCATCCCAAGATTTGAGGCCCTCCTGCCGCAAGAAGGGACGGAGATCCAAACCGGAATACTGCATGATGCGGTGGCTGCAGCTGATATTGAAGCAGTGGTATCCCGTCAGACAGGTATTCCAGTCACGAAGTTGATGTCAGGGGAAATCGAGAAGGTACATATTTTCCCACGTGTCGATGACGAGGCTTTGCTACTATCCTTGCACTCCTGTGAAATGATTCGTTATTCATTCGACGTTTAATCTTGGATACGCTGACTCTTAATTGTTGATCTAGCTTGTACATATGGAGGACACTCTGCGTCAATCAATCAGGGGCCAAGATGAGGCTCTCACTGCCGTTGCCAACGCAGTCAGGTCCCAAAGGGCCGGTCTTTCGGGAGAAAACCGCCCAGTAGGTCTTCTCCAGCCAGAAAATCCTCGTTTGACCGTCTTCGAGTGGCCTGAAAGACGTGTCTAGGCTTTTATAGCAGAGAAATTCCTGCCTCATAGTTCTACTTCCTCTTTTCGAAAGTATGGGCTGACTGCAGATCGCAATAGATTGCCTCGTTTATGTTCCTCGGACCCACTGGCGTTGGCAAGACTGAGCTCACCAAGAAGCTAGCGAGCTTCCTTTTTTCTACTGATTCTGCTATGATTCGCTTCGATATGTCCGAATTCCAAGAGAAACATACAGTATCTCGACTATGTAAGGCATTTTCGTTCGAGGCGCCTTCTCTGTTAACACCATTTCCGGTTTCAACCTTACCCATTCGTTCCCCCCTTTCAAGATCTATCGTAGATCCTAATCACGGATTCACTCTCGAGGATCGTTTCGCTAGCCAATTTTTATACAGAACAGGATGCTGACTCTGAAATATACTAGTGGGCAGCCCAGCTGGATATGTCGGTTATGAAGATGCCGGCCAGTTGACAGAGGCGGTCCGAAGAAAGCCTTATGCTGTGCTCTTATTTGATGAGTTGGAGAAAGCGCATCGCGACATTTCTGGGCTACTTCTCCAGATCCTTGACGAAGGCTTCCTTACCGATGCGCAGGGTCACAGGGTCGATTTCCGCAACACTTTGATTGTCCTCACATCCAATCTGGGGGCTGATATATTAGTCAATGCCGATTCACTGCATCATGAGTCGTCTGAAATTTCTTCAGACACAAAAGATGCGATCATGGCGGTTGTATCTCATGCGTTCCCTCCTGAATTCATTAATCGTCTCGACGAGTTCGTGTTCTTCCGTCGCCTTTCGAAATCTGCGTTGAGGGACATTGTCGATATCCGCTTAAAGGAGTTACAGTCACGACTTGATGACCGCCGTATCGTTTTGAACGCGACTGACGAGGTCAAGGAATGGTTGACAGAGAAAGCCCACGATCCACGTTACGGCGCAAGACCGTTGAACCGTCTGATTTCTAAGCAAATTGCGACAGGCCTTGCGGATAGGATCATCAGAGGAGAGGTGAGGAGTGGGGAGAGGGCATTAGTCGAGGTCGCTGAAAATGGAGAATCCCTAATGGTCTTGCCAAATGTGTGATTTGGTCATGTTTAAGGCAGCATGAGCGTGAGGCGTTCCGCGGAGCATATGGGGTAGTTGGATGGTAGATCCCTACTCAGCTGTAAATATCAAGCTATCAGAGCGTACAAGTACATTGGAGACGAGGCTAAATGTGTGGATCGATACACTTTACTCTGCACATGTTCGACGCGGAAACGTCTGAAAGCATACTGGTGCGACTATTGAGCCATCAGTCCTAGAAAGTCGCTATACTGTACTAAAATGGAATTCATTCGAAAGTGTTTGAGAAGCAAGTATTTCATAATCAAGAGCAGCCGATCTCCCAGAAATTGCGGACCCACTGCTTTTGTTTCATCAATCAGACTGGTTCACTTCCAACATCACGTCCAATAAAGCGCGAGGCTCATTTGTCGCTTCCTTGTTTATCTCCTGCTCGGCTAGAGCTTGAAAGTCGCAAAGGAGGAATTCCCGCGCTGTCTCCTCCTGCCAAAATGTTAGTCTAAGTCGCAACGAAGTAAAGGCAAGGTATCTATCCAACCGCATCCTTCAAGTCTTCTTCTTCCTGCCTGGACATGTTTGCACACACGACGACAAGATCCTCGCCCTTAGCACTGAGCTCTGCTAGCTCATCAGCTCTTGCGATAACAGCGGCGTCAACGCCATTCAGCGCAGCACAGCTGGAGTATCATTAGACGTCTCCACCTGTATCGTGCAAAAATATTCTTACCAGCTACCATAGCTAGTAGTACAGCGTCCGTCCCGAAAGCTGCGGGCACTATCAGCTTAGTCTATAAAACATCGTCTTAACTCATACTTGTAGAGATAGGTGACCTGATCTTCTACGTCTGGGGCGCTTAGATCAATGCGTACTTCCATGTAACCGAAAGCGAGGAATGGTCGAGGTCTCAAAAAGCCATTCTCGAAAATCTCGTGGAAATGTGTCGCTCCTAAAACCTTGGGCCTATTTTCCCCAAGATGGAGAAGATGCTCGAAGACGCCGCAAGCTAACCCAGCACCGTCTGCATTCACAGTCAGTGAAGTGAGTCGGATAGCAAGTTAGATAGCCTTGCCGCTTGAATCGGTGCCTTTGCCAAACTCATCGATGATAATCAGGCTCCTGTGGCTTGCCAAGCTCATCGCAAGAGCGACTTGCTGCAGATCTATCATGAAAGCGCTTTGGAATCTCGACACGGTCTCTCGAGTGGCAATCCTAGTCAATATTTTGTCGGTCAACCCTATAGTCGCCCGTTCTGCTGGGACATAGCACCCAACGTGCGCCATATATACTATCAAAGCGATCTGTTTGAGATAAACGCTTTTACCAGAATAGTTGGGACCAGTCATCATAAGCATGCTTGGCCCGTCAAAGGCTTCGTTGTCATGCTTTCTCTGAGTGTTCCCTTGAGTGCTTTCGCTCTGCCCGCCAAGCTCTTGACTTGGCTCACTTGGACCTGGCCCACCAACAAGACACGTGTCGTTTGCAACATAGGAAGGGACAGTGAGCTCCTGTAATGGGTGCCTATTAGAGTTAGTAAGACCGTAGTATTGGGGAACAAGTCGTAGTGATATGGTGTACCGGCCGCCTTTGATCTGAATGACGTTCTTGTG
The DNA here is from genome assembly GCA_035521555.1 of Lecanoromycetidae sp. Uapishka_2. Classification (NCBI taxonomy): domain Eukaryota; kingdom Fungi; phylum Ascomycota; class Lecanoromycetes; species Lecanoromycetidae sp. Uapishka_2. The sequence continues at coordinate 18,309 of JASZXT010000429.1, forward strand.
TGTCATGCGCGGCCTGCAAAATTTGTACATTTTAGCTCCTTGCGCAAGAGCGAGAAGGCTAAAGTTGTTAGCAATGAGCTAAAACACTCTTGAAGTGGAATCAGACCTGTCTAGTTCCCCACAGATATCAGAAGCAGAGTTTAGCATCTCTTCCCGCGCTAGGATCTTCTGCCCAAGCTCGTGGACAATTTCAATTTCTCTGTCTGAAGGATGATAACGATCAGTCGTTCCACACGTGTACAGTATTAAATAGGCTAAGCGTACCGCAGATAGCTGCATACATGTCACCAAGCCGTTCATCGAGCTCTTGCATTCGGTAGTCTTTGTAGAAACAATTGGTTTCTGTCGAGAACATTTGATGCCATCGCTGGCCTTCTTCGTCACCACCTTCATAATCTCCGCGGCCAGTAGCCGGGTTGAGAGGTATAGAAATCAGGAAGCCAATCTGTGGGAAAAAAATGACGTTGAGTCGAAAGTTGTACACCATTGGTATCGTCGCAACAATGTCCCGAGAGATTCGACTAAGCAAGTCATCAATGCCGTCGTAGGTCCGTTTCATAGCGTCTAATCTGTCATCTACGCCAGTGTTGACCACGGTGCGATGCATCTCAGCGGATACGGAAAAATCGACCTGAACAGATTTGGTCAGAGATGCGGTCCCATGGCTCCAAAATAATTGAGGTCCAGCTCTTACTACTTCGCTAATAATCGTACCAACGCTTGCAATACCATGACTGTCAAAACTGTCCATTATCTGAATCGTACGGTCAGCACGATGAAAATAACGAGAATATGGAGACCAGACTCGCCTTGATCCATATGGTCAGGGTTCTTGCATCAACAACTTCTTTGAGAGCATCTCTTATCTGCAGCGTGTGGAACACGAACTGACACCATTAGCGAGCTTTTTTCACACTAGAGACGGCTTACCGATCGGAGACTTGACCATATTCCGCTCTTGATCCCGCCTCCTTTGCTAAGTCCATTGCTGACTCCTTTTCGAAGATGGACCATGACAGTCCTCATGTTCTTGATCTGTCCCAAACTTTTGGCGATGCTATGTAAAGCACTGTCGTTTTCTGGCTGAATAAATACACTAGTCGTGTCGAGCCTCTCGTTGATCGTATTAGTGTCTAGGCTGGGGCGTACGAAATATTGTCGGAGGAGATTTTTGCCTTGAGGGGTTCTTGCGAGGTGATAGTAAAGGCCATAGACGGATAGGCCTTCTTTCGATCCCGACGACGCTTGGGTAGGACCTTGGCTGTGTGTATTCGGGCTCGATTCGGATTGCAGGATCTGGAGGGATGCTAGGGTATCCGCGTTCACGAACCTGGAGGCTTTATAGTTAATAGTAGCTCTTTTTGGGAGAGGCAAAGAAGATCCTACATCATGCCTCTCAGACTGAACATCTCTATTGCAGAGATACGAAACATAGTGCTAATGTCTTCACTACCAGGCAAATATTCCACGGCCTTTCTTCTTCCAATATATGTGAGCAGGGCACCAGCACATCCAACACTAAGACGACTCTCCACATCGATCCATGTAGACAGCCTCAACAGCTTACCCTGACGTCCGCTATGGCCCATTTCCTGCCCATCTTGGTGTTCGTCGTACCCGTCGTATCCGTCGTTAGTCCCCGGAGTGACGAAAGACACTCCAGGCCCGCCATCAGCGAAGAGTCGGAGGTTGACGAGTTTATTCTTGCCCGACTCATAATTGAATTCCGGAGATGGTCTATACTCAAGTGTATAGGGTAAAACGAATTGGTTGGCTGCAGAGCATACGTGAGCTGGGTTCTCACCCAATGCTGGTTGAGCTTACTGTCTCCATCCGCCGAGCCTCGGAATGTACTGTTTGGGTCGAAATTGTTTTCTACTGTTTCGTCCACCCTCAACGACAGTATGACCACAGTAGGCTGTATGTGTATTTTCACTGTAATCGGTCAGCCCATTCGCAGTATCATCCGGCTGGGGCCGTATCCACAAATGTCAATAACTTCGAGCCCACCAAACTTGATATCCTCAACAGCGTAAAGCTCGAGAGCAAGTCAGCAAATTTTGAGTAAATGGCATTTTCACAATTACCTTTTCTTCTCTTGCCACATAATAGCAGCATCCAACAGTACCCCTCTCCTTCATATCAACTGCCATGATGATTTCGTCCAGCGAGTCATTTTCTTCACGGTTGCTGACATCAACTTCACGCCCGAGATTGAAGTCTGCACGGGCTTGACTTTTGTCTCTCAAACGCGACGGTAAGCGAACACCACTTGACTCCGTCGAAGGAGCTTCAGAGATAAGCCGAGAACTTGGAGGATGAAGGCTGACTCGTTTGTTCGGCGGCGGCTGCTGCTGCGTGTACTTCCATTGCTGTGACAGACGAAGTGGCGAAGAGCGGGCCTCGGAGGATGCAAGAGAGCCATTGCTGATGCTCAAAGCTGGCATAGTAGTGACAGAGCTTTCTCGGCGGCGCTTCATAGCAATCATGTTGCGCTGTGTAGATGAGTAAAAGATAGTCTTTGGCGGCGTTGGCAGACGAGATCATGAAGTGGGATTTGGCTCTAGGAAATAACTTAAATGCTCTGCAATGCTCTGCAACTGTGAAATGGATCACGTGTATTGTGGACGAGAGAAAATCAAGTAAAGGATGCTGTTCATTTTGAAGATAAGAAACGTCAGGGCAATCTAGCGGGAGACTGGATACTGTAAATCCAGAGCCAGCATTGGTTAAATCATCAACAATCTTGTTCGCACGGGCCCTCTAGGTGAAGTGATCAAGTAACAGGAACAGCTTCTTGGTTGCAGATGAGCGCATTATTGCAACGTCCGAGGACACCTACCATGCTGCGTCTAGCATGTCAGCCTCTACACATCAGTCTTGCTCCGCTACTTCAACGGCACGCCCCAGCAGTAGTATTCACAGCACTCACCTCCGCCAATGGTCTTGCCCCCTCGTCTCCCAAAGCCAAGTGCTAAACCTCACTCAAGGAAAGCTTCTCAGACGGTCTACCCAGTCTGATCATCCATACCGGAGGACTTCATTTGGCCCTTCGCAATCATACATAACTAGAATCGTGGCTTTTACCTGACATAGACGCAAACAAGCCCCTCTCAACGCGTGAAACCAGGCCTCTCCTGCTGTTCAACTTGACAAGCCTTGCGACTTTAGGACGCAATCATAGGTATTGCTGATCATGATTAGTGCCAATCAATTCCCGACAATGCATCACAATGAATACTTAAGGGCTACTGCCCGGCCCTCGCTCGAAGTCCACGTCCTGAGCATTTGCAGTCTATCCACTACCCTTGTCCACCATCACAAATGTAGACCCTCACCACCCTCACCACCCTCACTCCCATCCGCATCCATCTGCTCCATCAGCCTCATTGCCAACTCCTCATCTCCCAAGCTACCTCCCGATGGCTCTGTCGTCTGCTCTACACCTTCTTCCACGCTCTGAATATCATCATGTCGATTGCCTTTCATCTCTACGTCTTCCTTCCCTCGCTCAGTTTCCGCCCACTTAAACCCCCTCCCTTCAACTTCCTGCCTCAGCAGCCGAACCCGCTCCTCCATCCTTCGTATCACAGCTCGGTTTTCTTGAACCGCTTCGGCACAGTCTCTGTCACCTTCACTTGCGAAAGCTTCTAGTTGCTCGTTGGAGGATTCGAGATGTGATATTGAGTTATGAATTTCGGCAGCTTTGAAGTGGAGATTTGCCAGCGCTATTCGCAGTTTCGCAGTCAGCATTGCCATGGAAAGATGTCCAGAAATATCCCAAACATATCTCTGTAGCTTGCCTCCTATAAAAACTCATGGGAGATGTCTCACGACTCCATATTTTTTTTGGCAGTGGAACAATGAGTCAGAAAAGATGAATCTTACGTAGCTCTCTGATGGCTTCAGCGAAGCGGCGAGCTGAGATGGGGATAGACGTGGAAGACATCGAGCAGAGCTGTGTGTACTTCTGAACTAGAGTGGTACTGTCTTGATTCTTCGTGTGGCTTCATTATGGAAGCTCTTTCACTCCATATTTGTTATGGTTGTGCAGTGGGAGAGAGAAGTGTTAGTCGAGAGCTCGAGAGGTACCTTGCCCTGATCTAGTGCCCTATGTATCTAGCCCGATTTGGTTCAGAGGTTCGAAACCGAAGGCAATGCCCAGCAAAAATTCTTTGGTGGATATTCAGACCGAAAGAGCGCGCAGTCGGTTGGTGGTTGACTCTGCTCCTTCACAAAATTACTATGAGGATCTTTGTCATCTATTCTATTCCCGAAAAGTTTCGTGCACGTTTAGTATGAAACATTGAACCCTATCACTGGCTTGACTGGCCAAGTAAGGGACGTTGAGCATCACTGAAACGTAGATCATATTCTATGGTATCATACTTCACCGAAACTGAGAAAGGTCAAGCGGTACAGAGCTTCCCCTTCCTGCTCTGTACTTCTTCGGTCCTCCAAGAAAATCCCTTGGTTTCGGCAGCTCGCTTTCAGACTGGAAACGCCACCGAGAATCTTCAATCTTAATGAGTCGATTCCTGCTAGGTGATATGCTATCTCTCGACGGACTGATGCTGTGATTTGAGCTGGTACCGTTGGAAAGTGTGTATGAGCTTGGATCTAGTGCTGATCTAATGGGTTGCTGTGAAGGCGCTCGTGATGGCGGTGGTAATGATGGGGCAGATGGCGGAGATAAAGGCGTTGACTGTTTCAATGGTGAGGAGAAAGGAGGAGGCGGTGGGGGTGGCGCTGCTGGAGAGGTCGAGCCACTACCATAAGCGTTCCGCGCCGCTTGTACTGCTACGGATTGACTGACTATATCACTCACTGAGCCGTACGAACTCGGCGGAGGCGGCGTCGATCGAGCTGGAGGCGGCTTTGGCGCAGAAGATGGAGGTGGTGGAGGGGCAGTAGGA